>VSMD01084679.1:0-55421 GCA_008750895.1 Mirza zaza
TTTAAAAAATTGCTGAAAACTCCAATGGCAGTCTAGCAAACATTTTGTAAAACTAGAGGGATTTTTCTTGTTTTCTAATGTAATGAAAAGCCATGGTATGGATATTCACCTATTGATGGATATTTTGGTTGTTTCCAGTTTTGAACTATTACTAATAATGTTGCTATGAACATTCATGTACAGAATTTTGTGTGAAGATAAGTTTTCACTTTTCTTGGATAAATGTCCAGAAATATGATTGCTGGACTATGTGGTAAGTGTACATTCAATTTTTAAAAGAAACTAGCAAACTATTTCTGGAGCGGGTGTAACATTTTGCCATTACTCTAGCAATGTATGAAATATCTTATTTCTCTGCATTTAATATTTTCACTAATTTTTATTTCAGTTGTTCTAAGAGGTGTATAGTAATATCTCAACTTTGTCTTAATTTGTATTTCCCTGATGGCTAGTAATGTTGCACATCTTTTCATTGTCTGATTTGATATCTGCATATCCTCTTCACTGATACGTCTCTTTATGTCTTTTTTTGCCCATTTCCTGTTGGATTTTTCTTTAGTGGTTGAATTTTGAGAGCTATTTATATCTTCTATTCTAAATATGAGTCCTTTGCCACATATGTAGTTTGCAAATATTTTCTACCAGTCTGTGGCTTGTATTTTTATTCTTTTAACAGTATCACAGAGCAAACATTTTTAATTTTGATACACTCTAATGATTTTTTTCTTTCATAGTTTTTTTATTGTTGCATAATTGTATTTTTCAGTTTTTATAATGCTAACATCTTTCTCTTCTTCTTCCAGTACATCATTGATCTGAATGTTGAAACCTTTGATATTGGTCCATAGGCACATAAGGCTATGATGTTTTTCAATCTTTTCCTCTCCGTTATTCATATGAGTTAACTTTTATTGATCTATCTTCAAGTTTTCTGATTCTTTAATTTTTGTATACATTCTGCTATTGAGCCTCTCTAGAGATTTTTAAAATTTTTGTTATTTTATATTTCAGTTCCACAATTTTCCACTTGGCTCTTTTTTACCTCTACTAATTCTTTGTTGATAATGTCCATGTTTCTAATTGTTTCAAGAGTCTTTGTCCTTACTTAATGGGGCATGGTTATAATAATTGTTTGAAAATAGTTATCTAGGCCGGGCGTGGTGGCTCCAGCCTGTAATCCTAGCTCTCTGGGAGGCCGAGGTGGGCGGATCCTTTGAGCTCAGGAGTTCGAGACCAGCCTGAGCAAGAGCGAGACCCCATCTCTACTATAAATAGAAAGAAATTAATTGGCCAACTAATATATATAGAAAAAAAATGAGCCGGGCATGGTGGCACATGCCTGTAGTCCCAGCTACTTGGGAGGCTGAGGCAGCAGGATTGCTTGAGCCCAGGAGTTTGAGGTTGCTGTGAGCTAGGCTGACGCCACGGCACTCACTCTAGCCTGGGCAATAAAGTGAGACTCTGTCTCAAAAAAAAAAAAAGAAAATAGTTTTCTAATATTTTCAACATCTGTGTTATCTTGAGGTTGCTGTCTGTTGATTGCCTTTTCTCCTGAGAGTTTTTTTTAAGGTTCTTTTGGTTCATGTGTATGTTGGATAATTATGGATTCTATTCTGGACATTTTGAATATTATGTTACAAGATTTTGGGTCCTATTAAAATCTTCTGGGAAATGTAGATTTTGTTTTGTTTTGTTTTAACAGGCAATTAACCCAGTTAATTTTGCTCTACAAGTCCTGACTCATCTTCTGTGATCTGTGCATCGAGTGTTAATTAAATTTTCAAAGATGTTGCAGTGCTGTTCTGGTCTGCTTCATATATGTACCACCCAGAGGTCAGTCTACTTTGTAGTTCAGTTCTCAAAGCCTTTGCTATGTGAATTCTTGTCCATTCCATGCATGTGTAGCTCAGGGATGATTCTAGGACTCCATACGTCAATCTAAAGCATTTCTCTCTCTAGCTCCCTCTTCTCTGTGATATTCCTCACACACAGAAGCTCCGCTCCCATGGTCACCTTTTCCTGGTGTCCTAGCTAGGGAGCTAGGGAGCTGTGCTATTGCACACTTCCTAAAAGAAGGTCCACTTTAAGGCAAGGTGACAAAAAGCTGAGCCTGTGGGACTGCTAACACCACTGTCACCACTGCAGGGGTCCAGATTTGTTATAGGAGCTCACCAGAACTAGGGTTGGGAGATTCAGCAGAGTTCCAGTCTGTAGGGTCTCTTTTGTAGATTCTTTGGCTAGTATAAGAGATTCTTTTCTTGAAGTTTTTTTCCATTTGTATCTGTTCACAATTGCAGGATTTAGGTTGCCCCAAACTCTAAGTATGGCAATGTGGGAGGAACCACATTATTTTTTTAAAAAAGGAAGGAAATTCACTGCCCTATGGGTCATTTTTTCTGAATTTGATCTCTCTGTCCAGTCTGTCTGCTCTTATTTACTTCTCAGAGATCTCCAATAGTTTCTTTCTGTATTATTTCCAGAGATGTTAGTTGTGATAGGTGAGATATAGGGTGGAGTGGGCTTAATCCATCCTAACTGGAATCAAAACTCTAAGTCTTGGCTTTTAAACAAAAAGGTCATGGTATAGATGATATAAGATAGACTAATTTGGAGGAATATTCTTCGATTTTTTAAAAATTTCCTCTTTTAAGAGTCTAGATAAACTTTTCTAATGTACAAGTGGACGGGATTATTGGGGAAGACTGAATGAAAAGATTCTTTAAGAGGGGACTGTATGCCCATCCCTTCTCCCCTGTCCTATTATCTCCAGGCTGTGGCTGGGACAACAAAGTCTACAAGCAGCGACTGGGGTCTGAGTGGATAGGAGGCTGGTGCTCCCTCCATCTGAAGCCCTGGGGTGAAAGCCTTCCTGAGGATTCATGCCATCCCGGCATGGGAATGGTGGAGTAGGGATGGCAGTAGGGCACTGAGACACAGAGGGCCAGAGGGAGCCCACTGAGTTTCTCATGGTACCAGAGAGATGTGGAAGAACAGCTGAGCTTTCTCTGCATCTCTGAGAAAACCCTGGAGGTAAAAGGAGGGAGAGGCCTTATGGGTCAGGCCGAGAGGACATAACAACAAAGGGCCCCATGGCTCTGGGGACAGGAGACCAAACACAAATGTAGGCGTTTCAGTAGAGTCCAGCAGTGAGGCGATGATGCTGTGGATTGCTCGGGACCATCCACCATTGTGAATGTTGGTGAGGGAAGAGATCACACCTGTGCACAAATTTGAAAGTGGTCAGTGCACAAGTGGTCTTTACAAGCCATGGGCCTGGGCTGAGACATGGGTGTTTATAGAGATGAGAAACCAGTGAAGACTGAGCCCTGTGGTACTCTGAGGTTCAGAAGATGGAAAGATGAGGAGGCACAGGCAGCAGAGATGGAGAAGGATGGGGCAGGGAAGTGGAAGGAGAAGCAGGAGAAAGTGGTGAGGGAGGAATGAAGTACTGTGTGGAACACTGCTGCTGGAGTCATGTAGGAAGAGACCTGCTTGGTCCAGTTGCTGGATGTGGAAACATGGAGCACGGAGGTCACAGAAGAGATGCTTACAGAATAGTGAGGACAAAACCTGGTTGCCATGGATTTAAGACAGATGAGATGGAAGTTGGAGACAGAGAGAATATAGACAACTATTTTGAAGCATTTTGACATTAATGAACATAGATATAGGGCAGTACCTGGAGAAGCTAATTTTTATTGGGTGGCAGCAATTGTAGCATGTTGTGTGCTCATTAAAGAGTGGAAAACTGATGCTACTGCTGAGGGCATGAGATGCAGCCAGTGCACCAGCAGGGGGCTGTCGTTGGCAGGAGCAAGGTGCGTCAATGCCTCGTGCCAGGAGGGAAGGCGGAGTATCTGAATAAAGTGGGGCAAGCTGGCCACTGGGTCAAGGGATTGTGTGAAAACTTCATTCTATATCTGTTTTCTCAGTGAAATAATAAGATTCAGTTTTCGCTTCTTTAAAATAAAACATATAATACCTACCTACTTCATTGGTTTGGTGAGTATCCAAGGGGAAACATTTAAACATATTTCAAAAATTGCAAGACATTGTACAAATATAATTGTTGTTATGGACTTTGGTAAAGTTTTTCTTTCTCTTTAGATATCAACATTTCCTTCCTGAGATCCTTAGGATTCTGGAATATGCATTTGGGAGGCATCAGCCTCTCACTGGCCTCCCTGACAGCACCTGCTCTAGGGCAAATCCTCCTCCCTTGCCCTGACACTGGTCCTTGAGTCCCATTGCTAACTTGAATTTTAGATTTTTGTCTTTGATTCTGCTGTCCTGTGCTTGCAAACTAAACCTGGGTGCTCTGACACTGGAGTAAGCAGACATTGCTTTTCACGTTCTCACCTGGAGAAATACAACTCAACTCAAATGGATGATACGCGAAACACGATTTAGACCTCAGACTGTCCCTAATGTATTAAAAGGAGAATTCTACTCAATGCCCTTAAATCTAGGTTCAGGCAATTTTTGTCTCAATGTTGTTAGTATCTGAGGATTTCTTTTTAATTTTCTCAGCTCAGTGGACACCAGACAGCATTAGAAGAGGAAAACCACCTGTTCCTATCAATTTATTATCTTTTGAACAAATATCCTTTAGATACAAGTTAAAATTATGTTTTTATATTAGTGTAAGAAGAGAAACTAATTCAGATTCATGAGAAATTATTGAAATTAGCAAGATAGAATTTCAGTATCAGAGAAAAGTAAGTTATTTAA
The DNA here is from genome assembly GCA_008750895.1 of Mirza zaza. Lineage (NCBI taxonomy): Eukaryota > Metazoa > Chordata > Mammalia > Primates > Cheirogaleidae > Mirza > Mirza zaza. The sequence continues at coordinate 4,732 of VSMD01084679.1, forward strand.
ATTACCTGTGAGGCTATTAGTTTTCAAGATTTATAAATTACAATTAAAGAAGAAATATTTGGGTCATGAAAGTTCTCTAAACTAGAAACTTCTAATTGCTTATTGCTCATAATTTTAATAAAGCTTTTTAACAAAGAGGTAATCTTACCTGCAAATGCTGAATAATTCACTTACAACTTTTAAATGACATTACCATAACCTTTCAAAGGAATCAGCCAAGTGTGTGTTTGATAATCTCCTACCTTCAAGTTCATTGCATGCTCATCTGACAGTTCGGTTGGCTTTTTGGGAACTATTCAGGTCTGACTGAAACAATTTACGTGTGAAACTTATTCCATCCAAGCAGAATTATAAGTAGCTGAGAAAGAGACGAAGTTAGGTTTTCAGCGCCTCCGAGGGCCTTCACTCTTCATTCCTTCCTGTCCTGGATCAGCCCTCCTTCCTCCCTCCCCTTCCCTGTCTGTGCCTGACTTCACTTACTTCCACCCCTTCCATCTCTTTCACTCTCTACGGAACCAGACCTTAACCAAGAATCAAATAGACTGGCCGTGGGGGCTGGGGGAAGGAGCCCTGTCATTAATCATGAAGCCAAATGTTACTTTTATAAACCAATATGAGATGTCTTATGACAAGGCACCAGTAGACATGGAGTTCTGATTTGCAGTGACAGGTGCATGAGGCACACAGCCCGTCCTGCACAGGTGATTCCTGATTCTGTAATGAGCATAGAGTGGCCAGGTGTCCTCTGAGGAAGTTTATGCTTTAGAGATCATCTCCAGGAAGCTTCATTCCCAGCACCCTTTCAGACAAAGATTTTTCTGCTAACCCCGTGGTTTTCTGTGTCTTCCAGGGTGACAGAAACTCCTTGCTCTGGGTAAGGTGGGAGTGTCAGCCTGAAATTCCTTAGCCAGTATCCTCTGCAGGGACCTAAATGCAAGTTGAAGTTCTGGCTCCCCTTTGCAGCCCTCTGGTATCAGTGTCTTGGGCTGCCATAACAAACTACCCCAGTCCAGGTAGTGTAAACATCAAAATTTATTTTCTTACATTTCTGGAGGCCAGAAGCCCCAAATCAAGATGGCATCAGGGTTGTTTCTGGTGAGGCCTCTCTTCCTGACTTGCAGGTGCCCATTGTCTTCCCTTGGCCTTTCCTTCATGCGTGTCTCTCCTCTGAGCATGCACTCCTGCTGTCTATCCTCTTCTTACAAGGACCCCCGTCTCATTGGATTAGGGCCCCACTTTGTGACCTCCTTTAGCTTCAATTACCTCTCTAAAGGCCCCATCTGTAAATGCAGTCACAGTGGGGTTAGGGCTTTGTAAAGGAAAATAGAAGTCTCAGGATCCCTCCACCCCAACTCCTTGTGCAAAAGGAAAGATCGGGGCTGGATGCTGTGTGAATGGCTGTCGCCAGCACTGTGCGTCAGCCAGATCCCCATGAAAGGCAAAGGCCTCTGGCACCTATGAAGGTGGACCTATGAAGGACCTGCCACACAGAGTGTTCATAAGGAAGGTCCTTACTGGCTTCCAAGGACAGGGACATGCAAATTGTGACTTTGGATCTGCAGGCTAAATCTACTTCCTTAATCTAAAGAATGTTGATTGTAAGTTTATCTTCCCAGGTATGGAACAGAGACGAGACAGGATCCAGCATTCTTCCAGCTACCCAAGGACAGCTACGTAACTGATGCTGCCTTTACTGCCCTTTTCCTTCTAACATTCCCTTTATCTTATGTAGAATGTAGATTTCTTGGGCCTCACAAGAACGTAACCATTTGTCTCACTGCTCACCTCCTTCCTCCTTCATTCTTTTTGTATGCCCTCTCTCCTTCAGAAAACAGAGTTCCCAAGTCCTGCTTCGGAACAACAGTCACAGACGCATCTTTGGTCTGTGTTTCCCAGGCACCTCCTCCAACTTCGGCTTAATCAGCCTCCATAGACTGAGATCTTTGCCTCAGTCGCTTATTTCATGTTGTTAGCTTCAATATATGAATTTTGGGGGACAGAATTCTGCCCATAACACCCTCTTTTTTCTTCCTGGACTCTCCTTGTGATGTGCATTTCCCGTTTCCTAATCAGTGTTGGGCCAGCACACTTGGCTTTGTGCGTCACAGGAGAAGAGGGGTGATGAGTTTGCTCTCGTGGCCTTCTCCTCTGACTGTCACGGCTGTGACTGGACTTCTAATGCTTCCCTCATTACACACTGTCCCCTAGTAGAGAGAAGTGGAATAATAGGTTGTCCAGGCAAGTGGCTGGCAGCAGGGAAGGCGGCAAGAGGTGAGCGGATGCTAGGACAGGAGAGTCTGGAGACAGGTAGCACTGGGAGAACCCGGGCTGTGTTAGGTGCTCTCCTCACAGTTGTACTAAGGAGGACAATGAAGCCACAGTTGGCCAACGACGCGTGGCTAGGCTGGACCTGGAATTCCCACCTGGCTGATTTGGTTACTAGAACCTGACTTCCCTTGGAAATCAACCACCGCCTGGTACTCACCCACCCCCACCTCATCACCAGCCGTGGCTTCTCTTCTTCTGTTAGTGATATCACGGTTCATTCCTTTGAGCTTTGCCCTATGCCCCATGGCCACTGGAAGTCTTTATTTCCTTCTCCTTGGACAACAGCCTCCTTCCTGCTGGCCTCCCTGACTCTACGACTTGTTAAAGAGGAGGTGGTTGTTGCGACGGACATTTACAGAGAAAGGGAGGATGAGAAAGCAGGGCAGCCAGGAGTCCCTGTGGATAAATCCTGTCCTTTTCCAGCCACTTGTCCTAGTGTCGAGAGAGGGGGAGACAGAGAGAGAGAGAGAGAGAGAGAGAGAGAGAGAGAGAGTCTCCTAGGAGAATGGCTGCACCAGGGTTTGAAGTCAGCCTAGGAGCTGGTTTTTATGAACCATTTGGTGGATTCTGTCCATCAGGGTCAACGGGAAAATATAAATTATGCTGTATATTATAAAGAGAGGAAATTTAAAGTAGAAAACTCATGTAGGTGATAGAAGAGCCGAGAAGCTGTGCAGGCAACGTTGAGGTGCCCCAGAAATCAGCAATGAGGTAGTGGATCACCACTGAGGAGCAAAGCATAGGGGAGAAAATGTAATTTCTTTTCTTTCCCTTTTTGGGTTCTTAGTTGAGACGATGTCCTGAAAACAAAAGTCAAATTAACAAAAGAAAAACAAGCAGAAGTTTACTAACCTGTGCCGTACCCATCACGTGGGAGAGACCTCAGTTCAAAAGTGCTGCTCTCCCAGGGCAGTGGCTTAGGAGCCTTGTGCAGATGGTATTTTAACCTTAAGCCACAAACCTATGTAGTGACAAGACAAAGGAGAGAGCAGTTTCAGTCTTCTAAAAGGCGGGAAAATGTGGGAAGACAGTAAAATCTGTTCCCAGAGTCCTTTGGTGCCTGCTGGTGCCTTCTGTGGGCCAACAATCAAGCGCTGTCTCCAGAGAGGAAGGCTTTATGTCCTACTACTAGGTAAATAGAGGCAGAGACAAAGTGTTCCCTTGTGTTTTCAGTGTCTTCGACTTAACAGCGCTCAATATTTTGAGGAGAAAAATTTTGTTTTCCTTCACAGGGCAGGAGGTGGAATCGCTACAACTCCAGGTGATTTGTGGGAGCTGCGGCCCTGCTGGGGGAGAGGGGAGAGGGGGGAAGAGTGGAGGGTGGGAAGAGCAGAGAGAACTCCCATCAAGGACTCTGCCACACCAGCCACATTAACTGATACGTGCCCTTACCATTGGCTCAGCAGGGATGTTTGTCTACACTCGCGAAGCACTCCACCACATGCTCTTTGCTCAGGGGCTTTGCATGTGTGGGGGTCCTGGGGAAGGAAGAGAGTGGGTAGAGCAGGAGCTACCGTAGTTTCCCAGTTCGCAGTCTCCCCAGCACGTCCTCACGGTGAGCAGGTCCTGGGGAGCCAGTGATAAGCACGTGAGATAAGTGTGTGAGCCGCTGGCGAGAAGACTTCCCCCTGGCTCTTCTGAAGAGGACTTTAGTGGCTACCGTCCAGTTTTCATAAGAGTGATGACGTGGCAGTTTACAAAGTGGCTAAGACAACATAAAGAACAGGATAATTCCAAAATGCAGATCCATGCAGCAGCACCATTTGCTCAGGTTATTTTGAGCTTAGCCAAAGACCCAGAGGAGATGAGTGGCAAAATTTAATTAAAAATAATATATCGAGGGGAAATACACATGACATAAGATCAACATATTGCAGTGAACAATTCAATAGCATTCAGTACATTCACAATGTTGTGAAGCCACTACTGCTGTTTAGTTTCAAAACTATCTCCATCATTCCAAATTAACACCCCATATCCATTAAACAATCTCTCCCCATCTCTCTCCTCTGCAGCCCCTGGTAACCACCAATCTGCTTTCTGCCCGTGGATTCGTCTGTTCTGGGCATTTCATGGAAATGGAATCGAATAATATGTGACCTTTAGAGTCTGGCTTCTTTCACCTAGCACAGCATTTCATCGATTCGTCCCTGTTGCAGCATGTGTATTTCATTCTTTTGTATCACTAAATAATATTCCAGTGCTTTCATAGACTCTATTTTTTTTACCCATTAATTCGTGGGTGGACAATTGTGTTGTTTCCACCTTTTGGCTATTGTGAATAGTGTTGCTATAAACATTAAGTACATGTACTTCTTTGAGTCCCTGTTTTTGATTCTTCTGAGTATATATCTAGGAGTGGAATTGCAGGGTTATGTGACAATGCTATGTTTAACTAAAATTTACTTTTTTGAATCTTGGAAACTGCTGTGGCTAGTGATCCCATACCAATTGTTACAATTGCAATGTGAATACTAGACTCTTGGCATTTCTGATGGCTAGTTTTATGTGTCAATTTGATTGGGCCACAGGATGCCCAGGTATATGGTCAAACATGACTCTGAGTATGTCTGTGAGGGTGTTTTGGATGTGATTTCGGTTTGAATTGGCAGACCGATTTTAGCAGGTTGCCCCCCACCATGTGGGTGGGCCTCATCCAGTCAGTTGAAAGCCTGCATAGAAGAAAAAGGCTGATCCTCTCCTGAGTGAGAGAATTCTTCCTGCCTGATGGCCTTTGAACTGAGGCCTCAGCTTTTTTCCTGCCTTCGGACTCAACTGAAACGTTGGCCCTCCGTGGATCTTGAGCCTGCTGGCCCTTAGGTGGCACTGTTGGCTCTGTTGGTTCTCAGGCTCTGACTGGGGCTACACTTGTCTCTCCGTGTCTCCAACTTGCTGACTCGTTCTGCAGACCTTGGGGCTTGCCCAGTTCCATAATTACCTGTGCCGATTCCTTGGAGGAAATCTCTTTATACGTATAAATAATGATATGTATATGGTTCCATTTCTCTGGAGAACCCCAACACAGACTTTGGTACTGAGAGTGATTCTAGAGAAAGAGAATCTTAAGGATAAATTTTCTGGGATTGACTTTCTAATCCAATTAGATTTAAAGATGCTAATGACTCTGGTTTCAGCAGTAAAGAGAACACTGAGAGGCCATGACATGATCTGGCAATAGAGATGCGGAAAACATCACGATTGGATATTCCTAATCAAATACTTTTAGGAAGCAAGGGCCTGGGTCATTGTGTATTTGATGCTTTACAGCGTTTTTGTCACGCCAGTGAGGATAAGGAGATCGGCTGGTCGCTCCTGATGTTTCTGGACAAAGTGGAGAAAGCGTGAGCTCAGGGTCAGATTCCGGCTGATGTGAAGAATAGTGTCACGAAAGCGCTATGTGTCCCTGACAGAGACCCTCATCTCCCGTAGCAGAGCTGAGGTTGCTGAAAATCAAACCGAGAACATCACCTGCACCTCGCTGAACTGAGTGCAAGTTGAACTCCCACCTTGCTGTCACAGTGAGGACACGGGTGGGAGGGGGAGGATTCTGAAAGTCGGATGGGGATGAGCTGGAGGGCCCTGATGGGGCCGGGGACACCGAGCCCCTACATTCTGATGAGGCTTCCTTGCCAGTGGAGGTGGCCTCCCAGGCCCCAGTGGATGTGGCCTCTTGCCCCGCCTCTGGGGGGACGAACCCTGCACCACCCGAGGAAATAACAGCCTGCCCTGAGGCAGCTGCCCTGAAGACCAGGCTGCTTCTCCTCAGGACGCACCCTGCCATTCCTGTTTTATTCAGGACCCATGACTAGACTCAAGTCCCCGCAGCACCCAAAGGTGAGGCAGTCAGGGAGTCAGGAAGGACTCTGATAGTTTGGTTGGTCGATTGAAACACACACCCAAAGATGGCAGTATTCTGGGAGTTTCTGTGAGAGCGTTTTTGTCTGAGAGGAACATTTCAGCTGGAGGGCTGTGTAGAGCAGATTGCCCTCTGTAGAACAAAAAGGCTGACCCTCCCCCGAGTAAGTGAATTCTTCCCGTGGTGGCTTTCAAACCGGGACCCTGGCGTTTCCTTCTGCCTTCAGACTTGGATGGAAACACAGCTCCTCCCGGTCTTGAGCCTGCTGGGCTTTGCACGGAAACTACACTGTTGCCTCCTGTTCCCAGGTCTTTGGATTTGGACAAGATCTACATCATTGGCTCTTTTTATCTCCAACTTGTTGACTCACCCCGCACATCTTGGGGCTTGCCTACCTCCATGATGTGTGGGCCAATTCCTTGTAATCAGTCAATCCATCACCTATTGGCCCTGTTTCTCTGAAAACCCTGACTAACAGCACTCTTCCATGGAAGCAATGGATGAAATAATGGCTACGCCCCTGGGATGATGCCAGCATAGAAACATAAAATCTGGGTGCTATGAAAATAGCATGGGAAACCCCATGGCTGAGGGCTTTTCCTTCTTCTGGATTTTTTAAAAAACATGACAGTTACCAGTGATATAAGGTGTTCTAAGTGTTATCTGCAAAGAGAACCAGGGTGGCTATAGTTAGACGAACCCAACAGGACTTTGAAGAGGGATAGGCCAAGGGAGGACATTGTGTAGGGGTCAGGCCAACCCACTTATGGATGCTGGGCCCCATCCTGCCAGGGAATGGCCTTCATGCCAGTGCTGCCAATTATGTAACAATAAAATAAAATAAAATTGATGTCCTTTTAAAAAATAAGTTTACGGAATAATTGAACCTATTTCTTTGCCAAAGCCTATGTTCCCTGTTTCCTGTTGCAAAAGCCATTTATAGAACATTCACAGCTTGTGCAAATTGCTTTATGAAATTGAAGACCACAAGATGGGGTTGCCTGACATCCTTCTGACCACAACTGGGGGCAACAGGAACTTGGGGGACTTGGCCTCCAGAACAATGGAGCAACCAGTCGCCTGGCTGAATCCATGATGCCAGTTAAAAAGTACAAGTGTGCAAGGATCAAACAGGATGTGGAGGTAACCCACAGGCCCTTTGCTAAGTCCTGCTGTGTCTGTGCCTGCTGTCTTCTGAAACACAGATCCTGACCTTTTGGGGCAAATGGGTGAAGGAGAAGTATGAAGTGTGGCTGCAGTAGCAGAATGGACCTGAGACACCCGTCCCCAACCCACCCAGACATCAACACTGCTTCTCTCTCCTTCTCTTCCAATTCTCTGCCATGGGATCACCAAACTAGAAACATTTTGACAAATTAGTACGATAGCTGCTATGTCAGGAGAGAGGAGGAATGATTCCATACAGTTAACATTGAGGGAAAAGGGAGGTAAATGGTAAATGTGAGCATCACTTCTCGTTGTGTGCATCCGTTGTGTGGGTTTTTGGAGAGGGTGGGTGCACTCTGTGTGCATGCCCGGGAAAGGCCCCGAAGGCAGCTTCCTGTAACCCAACCCTCCCGAGACCTTCCACTGAGCAGCTAGTGAAAAGATAAGATTTCTCAGCAGATGCAGAACAAGAGGGGACATTTGATGCCTGCTTTATTCAGTCACCAGTAATCTCTCTTGCATCACTCACTTTTGTTAGAATTGACTAATAGGCAGCATGCCTTCGCTTGAGCCCAGCAGATATAAGCGCCGTCCTTACAGGCTGGCTTCCTGACCGAGGACAGGGAGTGGCGGGCATGGGGCGCTATGGGCGCCAGTTCCGAGTCCTGCTCTGGAAGAATTGGCTCTGCAGACTCAGGCATCCGGTGAGTGCTTGCCTTGGTTTTCCACGGGGTTCCAGTGACGTCTATAGGGAGAGATCAGGGTGGTTCTTGTACCTCTCAGCAGGTACAAATGTCCACACTGCAGGGAATTTGGGGAGGTTGGATTATTTTAGATCAGAACCTGCCCTAAGGGCCAAAGTAGCGGAACTCTAATAATCAGCATGAAATCAAGGGTGTAGAATCTTGTCAGAAAAGCTCAAAAATAAAATGTGGAATTTGAACTATAATTTGTGTTTTGAGCATTTGTTATAAAAACTGAACAGCAAAGGCTCTGGTTTAGGGGACAAGGCATCAGATACATTTAAAGAGTAAATAGAGTATCACAGGTACTGACTCAAAGCCTGAGGCTACACAATGTGCATAGAACTGGGCATGACATACTTACTAAGTATTACTCTGTAATGTCGTATCTTTAGTGTTAATTCACATTGTTTTAGAGCTGAATTCAAATTACACCAGCAACATTTTCCTAAGCAAATTAGAATTGCTCAAACCAAACTCATGGGAATACTTAATACATATCCCGTAAGTATATGTTTTAATGAAATAAAAATTGATTACTTATTGTTATGATTAACCATCCTTTATTCCTGATGCCACTAGACAAACATTAACACCTGTAAATGTCATATTCAGAAGAAACATATCTGCAGTAATGTATAGACATTATTTCTGATTTTAAGGTCTATACTTAACATATGGGGTTTTTCTCTGCTGGCAAATTCTTCTGTTTGAAGAAATTCAGTAATTGACATTGAATTACATTTTGATGAATCCTTATAGCCCAAATATTCTTTCTCTCTTTCTCAAAGTAAATGTTAAAGGAGATGCTTTCTTTTTCATGTAATGTTCAGGACTAACACAATCTCAGTTGAAAATTTGTACGAAAGTTTTAAGGTCAGGAATGGATGAGTGAGACACTCTTCATTGATTGTTAGTGCTTTGGTGTCTGTGTAGGTGGCTTTGTATTTATGGGCAGCATATTTCATGGCCTTGTAAATTTGTTTTGGAGAAAATAAGCTAAGCTTATTTTCCCATGAAAGAATGTTACAAGTGGAGGTCGGCTCTCCAGGCACTGTTCTTTCTGCTATCTTCATGCACATGAACTCGTTTAAACCTCAAGACAGTTCAGTGACTATCCGACCCTCATTATTAGACACTTGAGTTGTTTAAAATTTTTCACAAGTATTATTGCTGCTAAGGTAAACATCCTCATCAGAAATATTTTGTTCATTTATGTATTTGATGGCCACTTATTTGAAATGGTAACTCCTGCACCCTCCCTTCTTTGCCTTATTTTTCTCTTTAGTACTTATCATCTTGTAACACATCACAAATGTGCTTATTTATTAATTGCCTCTGGATCCTACATTAGCATGTAAGATTCGTGAGAACTGGGCATTTTCCCAAATTCGTTCACCACTGTATTCCCTGTACACAGAACAGTGCCTGGCATACAATAGATGTTCAATAAATATTTGTTGAATGAGTAAAGGAAGGAAGGAATAAAGTACTTACTGCACTTCTGCTCTGTGCAAGTAGTGGACAAGCAAGCCAAATCCGTGCCCTGCCCTCAAGGAGCTATAGTCTGTTCAGAGAAAAGCAACACAATATGTAATTAAATATTTAATGAACCCACTTCTGAGGATATATCCTAGAGATGTCCCTGCACAGGAGTGATGTTTGTACAAGGTTATTCATCACAGCACTGCTTATAACAGCACACAAGTGGTTTGTGAGTGGAACTTGGAGATACCTGTCTGCGTTCACGTCGCAGCTCTGCCACTTGCTGGTTTACTTTTGCAGGCAATTTCTTAACTTGGTTTTCCTCCCTGTGAAATGAGATTGTGTGCAAAGACTAAATGATTAAATGTGTGTAGTGTGCTGGCCGCAGTGCCTGGCACTCCTAAGTCAGAGCTGCTTTCGTATCTGGCCACAGTGCTGGAGGTGGCAGAGACCGGGGCCTCAGACATCTGTGGCATGCGAACTGTGGGCTCTGGGGAGGGGGACTCAGGGGCGACTCTCGGTTTCTGGCTTGCACAATTGGGTTAGAATAGAACTCCGGGGGCATGAAATGCGAATATGTTTACATCTCTTAATGCTATTGCAGTGGAAATATTGAGGCCAGGCCCCTGTGGGTGAATGTCTTTGAACTGACCTATTTTTCACAGCTTCCTACCATTCTCCAGTGATGATCTGTAAATTCTATTTTTTATTCACTATGAAAATGGGATGTTGGCACAAACAAACACATCCCATTTGTGTTATGCCACAAATGGGATGTGGCATAACAAACTAACTGAATGAATAAAAGTTCTCAAATAAATGTTTATTTAGTATATGAGAATCAGGGACTATCTGTATGAAGGAGGCTTGTCTGTTTGTACATTTACTTAAAAAATCCTTTCATTTTATTATATTTTATGATTATAGTTCCTTTAAAATCATTTTATTATGAATTCAAACAGTGAAAAAATTAAAAAAAATAGTATAATGGATGAATAGTATCCATCATACTTAATACCTAGCTTTATAGATAGTTAAAATTCTACTGTTCTTGGAAAAAAATAGTTTAAATAGAAGCATATTATTACAACTATTTTAATACTACTTATTTTTTCCTTTGATTTTATTTATTGTACAAACAACACTATAACAAAAAGGAAAAAATTTAAAAATCACCTAAAATTCCATTATCCTAATTCATCTGCTACGTTTGTGATCTTTTCTTATCCTTAGGCATACACAATACAATATTTTTATGTAATTAAAATTACAGTTTTTTTCCACTTAACATTGAAGCCCAATATTTTAAAAGTTGCTGTATGTCCTTCCTATTTAATGGCTTTATTTCATAGTAATTCATCAGCTGGACACATAGTTTATTCAACTATTTCTTTATGTTGGACATTAAGGTTCTTCCAATTCGTATTATTATGAATAACATTGTTATGCATGAAGGACACATTTTCTGTGGATCGCAGGAGCATTTCTCTTGAATAAGTTTCCTGGGGCAGGGTTTCTGGGTCCAGGTGAGGGCGCACTGGTGTGGGCAGGGGCAGCAGTTGACCACCTCAGGTGTGCCCCGAGCACCTCATCAGCACTGGCAAATATCCAGTGGCCATGAGCCATGTGAACCATGCTTTTCCTCTTGAATTCATATATTCATGTTTATATTTCATTCTAACTACAAATCAATCTGATCCATTATTTCTTATTTTAAAAATTTAATAAAAACTAACAAAAAGAAAAGAATAATGTAAGTCGAGTATCTGCTCCTTGGGTGTCTCCTAGTCCTGCAGTCTTTTGGGGTTCTTTGTGCTGTGTTGATACTGAATAGAGTGGCTGGGCCCACAGCCTGTGACCCATGGATGGCACAGTTCCACCAGGCTGTCCCTCAAATCAGGGGGCAGGGACACTTCTTGGGGTCTGTTATCTCCATTCTCCTGTATCTTTTGAAATCTTGATCTCAGTTCTGAATGTTGCCTCCTGTGACTGCTGAGCCCCGACCCCCTTCCCCAGTGGGACAGACTCTGATCTCTTACTCTGTTAGTGAAAGCTGACACAAGCCTTTTGAGTTTGGACAATTTTACTGAAGACTTGGGCTAGCAGAGGGGAATTGAATCATATGTATTTATTTATTTTTTAACTGACTCTGCTAGAACAAAAGAAACATAGTTTAATACAAGGACATCAACGTCCTAAAAACTCGTGGTCCACTCCCAACCAAGGGCTGGGAGGGACTGATGGAAATATAAAACTAGGCTGGCCATGGTTTTATTAGGAACCCCATTATGCCCGTGAATACCATACCCCAGAACCCAGTGGTGTATACCTCAGATACCCCCATACCTAAAGCACCACAGTCCTAATTTAAAAGGCCCCAGTGGTAAAATGCATACTTTCCTCCAGCTCAGCGGCTGAATTTTAGTTGAATGTCTGTGGTCCGCTTGCACTGGCTCAATAACGCTGAATTTCCTGGGCACACATAGGCCGGCTCTGGCTGTCCTCAACCGGGCTCTCTCTCCACACCAGAGTCTCAGGACCTCTGGTCAGTTGGTTGCAAGAGTCCTTCATTAGAAGGGCCTGGACCACATGGCTCAGGACATGGCTGGTCATCTGGTCCTGCTCAGACCCTTCTGATGGCACATCCAGCACAGGCTGCAGGACCTGGTGGTGATGGTGGCTGAAGCCAGCTAGCCATTTTTCAGCCCCAAGATGGCTGTCATGGTGGTGGTCAGCCCTGCTTTCCTTGCTGTGCTAGGACCTAACAGAAGTTACAAACGGAGCTTGGCTGCAGTCAGAAGTGGAGCCTGGGAGAGACGAGCAGTGCCCTGCTGGCCAGTATGCTTTCTGCTCTGCCTCCTAGTGCTGACCTCCCCAGGGCAGCTCCACACACAACCCCACTCAGCTGCAAACTGGGTACTGTTGAGCAGGTTGGCAGTGAGAGGCAAGGGGTCCTCGGGGCACCGTGGGAGCCCTTGACCTATTCAGGGTTTGCAGCAGTTACATGGAAGTGGCGCGTTTCCTGTGATTAGGCCACCTGAGACTTACATACAGGGCCACTTCTCTGCCTCTGGCTGGAGCCGTATTGTAGTGCAGATGCCGATGGCCTTGTGACAACTTGAAGCTCTGACCCAAGGGCTCTTTAATAAAGTTGGAGAATAATTCAACTTCCATTTGGTTAGACAAGAGGACAAAGTTGATGATCTTCCTACTCATCATTCAATCTAGAGCCTGTGGGATCCTGGGGCTGGCCTGGGCTGCCCTGGTGTCGGCCTCACCCTGCCCTGGCCCCTGTGAGGAAACTGTAAGGCCACTCAGCATCATTCAGGTGTGCCTCAGTTTACTCAGAGCAGTGATCTGGTGTAAGATACTGGGCTATTAGGACAATGGACACCTTCCAGCGTCTGTTTACTGCTTGCTTGCTAACCGCAAGGCATTATGAGTACATTATGGGATGCAGAGGAGAAAGACAAAGAACACGGAAACAGGAGTCTCTCAGGCAGGATGAAGTAAGAATCACTGGGGGGCGGATGCATGATCAACATGTAAACAGCTTAGGTATAAAAGGGGACTAGCACACAAGGGGGGGGTCCCTGCCCGAAGAAGAGGCCACTGCGCTGGCACTCTGGGGGCTCGGACCCTCGCTCGAGCTAGACAATAAAACTCCTTTTGGTAATTACAGCCTCGGTGACTCTGTCTCTCTGTCCCGCGGCCCTGCAAATCTCGACTATAACAAAACAACCAAACATAAACACAACTTTGAAGGGTAATGAGGGGACTCCTTGTATAGAGAAAGTGTCTCATTCTGGGGTTGGCTCTTTGCGGCAGGAAAGTACCTTTTTGTTCTGCATCATTTCCTGAGTTGAAGGACGTAGGACTGTCCAGTCTTCTAAAGGGAGGGAACACTGATTGGATTTAAAAAACGGGCATCCAATTTCCCATTTACCAATTTGATTGTTTGTCAGGGTGAAAGAAAAAAATTTCTCCTATGTTGCTGAAATTGTTAACAGCACTTTGGAGAGAAAATTACCAGATTGTCATAAGGCTAGATCTGGAAGATTTTATTTAGGATGGTGGCTTTATGTGGCTTCTATGAAAAACAAAAAACAAAAACACCCCTGAGCACCTCCTCCTTTCCCAGAGGTGCTTCCTCCCTGCGTGGCATGTGGGTCTCCTTGGGTAGGGCTGGGACCGAGGTGCAGCTATTTACTCTGGCCCAGCCAGGCCTGGGTCTTCCAATTACGAGACAGGCTTAAACAAAAACAAAACAGAACAAAAACCAAACCTCATATTCACAATAACTTGAGAGAGCAGAGGCAAAGGCCACCTCAAGGCTGTTTTATGATTATATAAGAGGAGGAGGCTATTTACTGGAGAACTGGTCAGACTGCAAAGCACGTTCATTTGGTCACCTCGGGACTCTGTGCGCCCCTTTCAAGCAAACCTTTGTCCGAGGTCAGCTCTGCATTCTCTGCCCTGTGTGTCCCTCCTCTCTCCCTGCATCACACCCGTGGGATGTTTTCTTCTTCAGCTGCCTGCTGTAGGCTAAGCCAGGGGACTCACCCGAGGGATGCTGCCCAGCCTGGTCTGGACCTCGGTCATGGGCTGTCCTGTGTCAGGCATTCTGACTACCCCACGTGCCTCGCCAGCACCTGCCATCCTTCAGGTCTGAATCTGGAGCTGCGAGGAGACTGAATCTCTGCATCCTAGTGCCTCCTGTTGCTGTTCCTTAGGGATGAGCAGGGAGCAGCCAGGAGGCGTGGTGCCCTGTCCCAGACCCACGGAACCGTGGCTGAGCAGCTGCTACGAAAGACCCAAGTGAGAGTTATGGTCGTGTGTGCTGAGATCCTGGCGGGTCCTGGGCGCACAGTCTCTCCCCTCTTCTTCTGTTATAGCAGCCAAGCCAGACAGTGTCAGAGTGCCCTCTCTCTCAGCAGGATCCTGGACCAGGATTCTAGTCTTATTCTGTCCTCCCACACTCCTGTGTGACAGAACTTCTTATTCCCACTTCACAGATACAGGAAACTGAGGCCAGGGAGGGGAAGTGACTTGCCCAGGCCCATTAGATGCAGAGCTCTCGCCCTCTGCAGAAACCCATGGCATTCCCACCTGGTTCCGTGAGTGAGCAGCACTGAAGAAAGACCCTGAATTTATTTGGTGAAGACTGGAGTGGGTGAACCTGGACAAAATGCCACCAAACAACGAGCATTAGGAAACTCTGTCTTGCACATGCTAGAGCTGGATTTGGTCATCTCCACATGGTTAAACTTCAGGAACTACTGGCGTCCTTACAACAGGACAGACTTGGCTGCTGTCTCTAGCATGGCCTTGAACTCTGTGTCCACAGCACACACTGGCATGGGCGGTGTAAGTCCCAAATTACAGGCCGAGTTGAGGCACTGGCCTCACCACTTCTGCTGCGGGGCATCCTGGTTTCCAGTGGTGTCTTGATTATCCTAACGTGCTACTTTCAATAGGTCATGTCATATTAAACATTACCTTCTTGCTGGCCATACTCTTAATAATCTTAGGATAAATTCTAAGGAGCTCCATGGCTGAGCCAAAAGGGAACTCAGATTACTCTCCATCTCTAAGGTTCATGCCACTCGCTGGCTGCTGCTCTCAGCAGGAACGTGCAGTTCATGTAATGCCAATCGATGTGCCCAGTGTTGTACTGTCCCTGGTCCTGTGGGTTCTTTGCTTGTAAATCTAGTCCATGTACCATGGTCTGTTAAAGTTTACCTAATTTTCTATTTTGAGGAGTTAGTGTAAGAATGAAATTTTTTCATATACATTTTTTCTTATATAAATTGTCCATAAAATTCTTTTCCAATTGTGTAATTAGAGGCCTGGTGATTACATGTATGACAAGTATTTCTTGGGTTAATTATCTTTATGTTTTCTTCTCTTTATTGCTCAGATTTAATTTGTATATCTTATCATCTTTTCATTTCTTGAACTATATTTTTTATAATTTTAAAATTGTTGAAATTATACTTCATTTATGGGTTTGATCAATGCTCTGTTCTCTTCTAGTGTTTCTAGAATTAACTTTCTTTAATTTCCTTAGAATATACTTTTCAGTATTATGTAAGATTTTAATTTATATATTTTTTTAAAAAATCCAAATTCAGGTGGCCTAATGTCATTGTTGAATCACTCTTACTTACCTCCTTGTACTGAAAATATTATCTCATCATATATTTTGAAACAAAGTAGCATCTATTTTTGACTTCCCATGCTATTGCATTGATCTACATTTCTTCTTTGGCATGAATTTTATTTTTTAAAGCATTGATACTTTATTATATGTGCTAATATTTTATAGGATTAAATTCTTTTTCCTTCAGAATTGTCTTTGTTTTTGGAATATATTTACTCACCAATTATACTTTAGAAGCATTTTGACTTAAAAGAATTAGTCCAGTTTTTGCTTTGGGTAGATTTGCATGCAATGTAAGCAGGAACTTGGGGAGAGAGGGTCCTCTCAGCCCACCTCTCCCCTGTCCCCTTGGAGCATGGTGGATGGATGACTTGAGGGTCCCTGTGGATAGAGCTCTCCACATCCCAGACATTCACTTCCTGCCCAGTCTCCCTTTGGCTGTAGCCTTCCACAGACTTACTGGACTCAGCCACAACAGAGAAGACATTATCTGCTCAGTCACTAGTTCAAACATCCCAACCCTGACCACAAAAATTGGGGCTTTAAAAAATTTCAAGAGACATATATATTTAACTTCATTTAAGAAAAAAGTAACAATTGTTATGTGTTTCATTGAATATAATGTATCAATACCCTAATGATTGCTGCTTAGTTTCTAAACTAGTTTTTTGCAGTAGAAACAATATTGAAATAACATTTTTTGTACATATTTTGGATAGTTTCCCAATTGTTTTCTTATGAAAAATCCATTGAATGGGAATCTTTATGTTGAAGAGTAGGCACATTTCACAATTTTAAAATGTATTTCTTACTTGACTTACAGGAAGCTTGTACCAACACAAGCTCCTTCCAGTGTTCATATTTTGTTTGCTTGTCTCCTTTGAATCTTTGAGGGAAGAAATTATTCCTCATTCATCTTTATAACGTCAAAGTCTCTAGTTCAATGTTTGATGGAGTAAGTGTTAAATAAAGGTTAAATGAGTGAATGTTGAAAGAAAAGCCATTATTTTTCAATAGAAAGCCAAGAAGCAATCAAAAAAAAAAAAAAAAAGAGGGAAGGAAGAAAAAGTTTGCTCATTTGTTTCTCTCAGTATTCAACTAACTAAAAGGTTTGCAAAGAGTTCACTTGGAGAGGGATTTTTTTTTTTTACCTTTTTTTTTTTCTTTCAGAATATTACCGGAGTACACACATTTTGGTTACATAATTTGCTTTTGTACAGTTTGAGTCAAAGTTATAAGTGTGCCTTTCACTCAGTTACTGTGCATTGTACCCATTAGGCATGAATCAGGAGGGAGTTTTGGGCTTTGCTGGAGAGAACTTTGGAAGCCCCAGCTCCTAACTGTAAAGGATCTAGGAGGATCGACTGTAACCGTAGTTGCTATTCAGTATTTGACTGTCTTTGGCTTTGACTCATGCTTTGTTTGAACCCATTATGCGAACATTGGGGCTGTCTTTCCTTGCAGAGCTTAACAAGAAGGACCTCAAACTACGTCTGGGAAAATCCCCTTCCCTGAGAGGTTGGCATCTAGAGGCCGTGAGCACTCCAGAGAGACACAATAGAATTTCATGCTTACTGCAAAGCTCTTTATTTCCAAGGACAAGGGCAACAGACTAATTATATGCTTTACTTTAGCTTCCTTGATATTCTACACTTACGATGTTTTCCACTTCTCTCAGCCAATGGGATCTTGTGGCTAGCCCCTCTCTGAAGGGTGTCTTCCCTTCTCAATTCATTTACAATTTTAGTTTTTGTACTGAAGCATTTTATTCTTTGCGGTTTTCAGTTGCAACCCAAACCACATGCTGCCTGAGCCAATCCTCCCAGTGGAGGATTTAAAATGAATTTAAACTCAGTCCAGAGGATTCTTATTGAATCTGCAGGCCTGAGCTTCCGTCCGGGCTCTGTCACAAATTAGTTCAAGGACATTGGGAAAAATAATTATCTTCACAATGTCCAGCATGTAAAAATATTACCTGTCTCACCGTTTGTCGTGGGGATTAAGTAATGGGCAAACATGACCCTGTAAGGGCTCCAAGGCTATGCAAATGAGCTACCTGAGGACAGGGCTTGGGCCTCTTGACGGCAGAGCCCAGGAGAACCTCACGGGGGATGTGTGAGGCTCTGCTTCATGCTCTTCACAAGTACATCCACCCCACACTCCCAGGAGGGACTCGCCATGTCTGCTCACTGCCCTTCTCCTAGGCCCCGTGACAGTGCCTGCCATGGTACATACTTCCTAACCAATGGTGAATGAATGAGCTAGTCATTTATTTTTATTGCTCTAGTACACCACAATTTATTGATCTGTTTTCCAACTGATGGATTTTGCATAACTGCCAATTTTGTTTTTCATTCACAAATAACACTGTTGTGAACACTCTTGAGCATTCCTCTTGGTTCATGTGTGTTACACCTTCTCAACTACTACATATTCTGCTGAACCATATGTTTTTATAGGTTTAAACCAGTCTAATATGAATAAATGAACATGGCTCAACCTATTTACATAGTTGTTGAATTACTGGGTTATAGAATTTACACATCTTCAGGTTACTGATATTGTTGAATTGCTTTCCAAAGTTCTTGTTGCTCCATATGATCTGTGGCACTGGATTTTGTCAGACTTTGCTTTTTCCCAAATTGGTGGATATAAAATGGTCTCTCGTTGGGGTTTAATTTCTGTCTGCTTGAGTACTACTGAAACTGAGCGCCTTATAAGGCGTTTGTATTTCTCTCTTGTCTGCTCATGCCCTCTGTTTCCTGCTGTGCTGCGTTTCTCTCACGGCTCCCAGCCGTCTGCACGCAGCCCGGGGCTGCGCTGTCAGTTCTGTGCATGGAGACATCTCCACCCCTGCGCCTCTGGCTGCTCCTTCCATTCCTCAGATGGCTTTTCTGAAGAACACAGATTTTTAATTTTAAAGTAGCTTAATTTTCCTTTGTGGTTTATGGTTTTTGTGTCTTATATAAGCATAAGCAAAATATAAATAAGGTATTCTATGTTTTCTTATAAATATTTTTATGGTTTAAAAAAATATTTAGAGTTTTGCATATCATGGTAGTAAAGATCTAATCCATTGCTGTCTGTCCCCAACCCGACTCTCAGAATAACCAATTATGTGGGACAATTTGCTGAATAACAAGTTGTCGTCCCTTTGGTCTCGCAACCACGTTTTTTATATATCGAGTTTCCAGATATGCACAGCTCTGTTTCTAGGCTGTCTGTGCTGCTCCCCAGGTTAGTTTGCTGATTATGGAACTATTAATAATAGTACAGTGTTTTAATTACTATTATTTTATAGAAAGCTTTGGTAGATAAGACAAGTTCTTTCAACCTGTTGATGAAAACTGTGTTGGATATTTTTGACCTTTGTTCTCCCAAATACAATCTAGAATCAGCTAATTAAGTATGACAAGAACAGCAAAATCAAAACAAAACAAACAAAAACCTGCTGGAATTCCATTAGAATTGCATTGAGTCTATAGATCAATCTGGGCAGAATTAACTTCTTTATGATTTTGAGTTTTTTTATTCATTAACAGTGTTCATCTGTTCATTTATTTAGGTTCTCTAGTAAATGTATTTTCTTTATGAATTTGTATCTGTCTTTTATATGTTACAAAAACTCTCAGCAATTAGTTATTTAAATATTGCCCCTCTGGGTTTCTTTCCATTCCTCTTCAATCTTACATTTAAAGACTCAGTTCATGACCTTTTTTTTTTTAATTTATTTTTTGTCAGTCTCCTCCCCTTAGTTCTTTGGAATTTTTTTTTTTTTTTACTTCTAGTAAGACCAGCAATACAACAAAAACTACATTCTCCTGGCAGGTGCGGCCCTATTGTTTCTAGTCAGTGTACTGCTGGGAACAGAAGTGATATTAATCGATTTTTAATTTTGTCCCATTTTCATCTGGTCTGGATTTGGTCTGGATTTCACTGTCAAGTTTTTTTCTCCCCTCAGTGTTCATAGTTAACGTGTTATCTGTGTTCTTTCATCCTTGAGAATATATGTATATTGCTTTTTGTTTAAAAAAACCCATTTTGGTTGGGTATCTTTTTAAAATCTTACCTTCTTCCTCTTAGAACTTTGTAAATATTGATGCAATGGGTATCCAACATTGAGTGTTTTAAGACATGTTTGAGGATTGCCTGATTTTTCTCTCTCTTGTTAGTTATCATTATTTTTTCTGTCTAGATATCTGTAATATTTTTACTTTATCTGTGAAATTCAATAGCTTAGTTTAACTATGGCTTTTTTTTCTTTCTGAAATACAGTATACTTATTCTTTCAGTCTTCTTCTTCTCTATGTTAAGGGAAAGTCTCCTGTGTTATATCTTTGCCCATATTTTTGTTCCATTCATGGGGATTCTGTACTTCAGGGATGACACTTATACTTATGTTGTGTAGTATTTATTTTTCAAATATATTAGCTTTCATTTCTTAATATTTTTGCCTTTAAAAATATCACTGTTGTTATTTCACACTGTTTCTTTGTTTCAGAAATTTAAATTTAACTAGTGTGTATATTCTTTTTATGGTTCATAAATCATTTAGAATTCTACAGTGACGACTTGACTTTTTGTTGTTGTTATTTTTTCCTTAGACCCACAACCACTCTTTTCATTTATTTATCATTTTTTTGAACTTTTATTTCTGAATGTTTGCTCTTGTTAAATTGTTCTTAATAATAAATCAATTGTAAAGAAAATTTTCATTTTCTTTGAGTTGTTTCTTTTCTAGTCATGCTCTGTGACTTTCTTTTACTTGCTTTTTTGTTTGTTTGTTTCAGTATATTTAGACAGCTGCTACACTCTCTTTTCATCTGACTCATACTTGGGCAGCTCAGCCCAGGTACTATGTTTGTTCTTGACTCTTGTTTCGATAAGTCTTGGAATAGTCTGATTTCTCCTTCAGTCTCTAGTGTGATCTCTGAGCTCATCCCACATGCTCCAGGTTTCTGTAGCAGGAGAAAAGGGCCCAGATGATATTGGAGAACTAGGAGGGGAATCATCTGAGTTGAGATGCAAACTTCATGAGACTAGTCGGGCTCTGTGCTCTCTTTTGACATTTTGTTAAATGTTTTGTACCAGGCTTGCTCCACCTAGTTGGGGATATTGCTCTCCAACTTTGAATTCTTTTTGCATTTTAGTGTGTAGCCCCGGAGAGTTTCCCAACAGCATCAGCCTCACTGTTCACTTTTCTTGTTCCATTTGATCACTCCCAGCAGCAGTTTCCCCACCTCCTCTGTTAGAAGAAGAAGATAGGGAGACTCCTTTGGGGTGTTTGTCTCCAAAGATGTGGATATTGGGGAAAGTCACCGGGATCCCGAGGGTGCATCATTATGGCTTTAGAGATGCTGGACTGACTTAGGCCTGAGCCATGGTGATCTTGTCTGATCTGCTCTAAAAGCTTGTTACTTGACTTATGTTATGTTTTTGTATTAGGCAAAGACAAGTATTTCCCTCTTTTCTCTTTTCTCCTTAATTTTGTCTAGGAGAAGAAAAAGTCTGTGAAAAAGTTTCAGTACACAATTTTGTTTTACCCAGGGGTGTACATGTTCCCATGTATGTGTTGTTAAAGTCTCCCCAAATGCCACTGTGTCTCAGCGGTGCTGAAGGAACCACAGAAAGGTTTATATTCACCCTCAGGCTACAGTGTGAGAGGCATGGGGAATGGGACAGGGACCTGGTCATCCAGGAAAGCCGTGGTGAGAGGTGTGTGGGGACGAGAAGCTCAGAGTGTGGGACTGAGCACGTCCACCCTCTCCTGGGGGAGCCTCCCTCCCAGCAGAGCAGAAGGCTCATGGTTGTTTGGAAGGGAGGCTACTGTTTTCTAAGCACTGATAGGTTTACCAGATGAGTATTTTTCTTGAGGGCAGAGCCCGGGACAGCATCTACTTGTGTGCCTTTGGACAGCACGAGTACTAGTTTTTGCTCAGGTCAGTTGCCAGTGGTAAGATGCCCGCACTGGAGGGCCTGGCATGTGGGAGACACGGCGAAGCTCTAACATTAACCAGAAAGTGTTCCACTTAACAGGGATAACATTAACAACGTTAAGGAAGATTTGAGGATAATAATGACACGCGAGAAAGGAAAACATGATATAAAAATGTGATGAGAAAGGGAAGGCTGCTTTTGCAGCCCTGCAGAGAAATAGTCTCGTGAAAGGAGGCGATTCACTCACTCACAATGGACAATGACACAGCAGAACTGGCTGTCTGGATACTTTTCTCTTGAATAAAATAGTTTCAAATCTGAAACAATGAAAGATTTTTCCTACTATGTTTTTCAGAAAGTTCAGTGACCAGCTTGTAAATAAAAAACTCTGAGATATTGTTTGTAGGTTTAATTGGAGTTCTATTTTTATTTCAAGATCCTCAGAGAAATTTCTCAATAGTAAGATGTAGGGTTTTATTTTTTTTACCAATGTTATTTCCATTTGAAACTAGAGATTTGTCTTTGATTTAAAGACTAGACTGATAAATATCTGGAATTTCAGAGTTGCCACTGACTATTATAATTTTGCTCTGATGGGGTCCTTTAAATTATATTGCCTTTGTGTATGGAAAAAAATTCAGGTACAATAAATAAAAAGATTGATAAATTGATTACATAAAAGATTTATACAATGAAAAGGCAAACAAATGGGGAAAATATTCATAATACTTTAAGCCAAGACAGGGCTTAATTCTTTAATTAAAAAAATAGGAAATGATGGTTTATAAGTCAGTTAAAAGAAAAGAACAATTTAATTGAAAAATAGGTACCTGAAAGAACAGGGAGTTAAGAGAGAAGGAATTATTACATACTTAATTTATGAAAAACACTTGATCTTAATAATTAAATAAATTTATTGTTATATTTTTTATATTAGTTTGACAAAAAATTAAAAGTTTGTTAATCCCAGGTACTACTGAGAGTGTTATTGGACTGAATGATGATTAACATGTTTGGCTTTTGTAAATGTACCTGTGAGGTAACATTGCTAAATGGGATTACTGAGCCAAAATGTCTATCATTTTTAATGTGGATTTTTAATTTAGATAGATATAACAAAACACCCTCATTACAAAAGCCAAACATGGAAAGGAGACTCATGATATCACTGGCCCCAAATAGAAAACCATGCATATTTCCGTAACTAGATAATTGGTTAAATAAATTAAATCCTACAGTAGAACATTATGTAGTCTTTTAAAGCAGTTGGGCACATCTAGAAGTGCTCATATAAAAACTGTTTCTAAAAACATTAGTTATAATCATATATGTTTTTTATAAGTGAACTCTTAAGATAATTTATGTGTTGGGAGAATAGTTGTAATCTTTCTGTACTTTCAAAATTTCCTAACCATGCATATGCTTATTTATTTATTTATAATATCAAAAGTTGTTAGATAAATAAGTCTTGGGTCTATTAACCATTATCTGTTTTCTTTATAGCTCTGTCTTAAAAATAACTATCATATGTTATTAACAATGAAAAAGAATAAAAATTATTTATTCTTCTTTATGGTATCAAGTTATTGTTTAATATGAGGTAAATTCTAAATTTTGCTAGTTTATGTTCAGCCAGAATTAATTATTGAATCTTCCCCCACCACCTCCCTACCCCAATACTCCAATAAATTATTAATTGTTATAGAGAATGACCAAAACGACTTAAATGAACTACAATCTCCTGAATGTCCTTGTCCTTTCTTTCTAGTTTAATTATGATACCTTGTGGGGGTGCCCTCCCACAGACATTTTCTCTACCAGAATGTGTGATATTGGGTTTCAGCACTTTCTCAGAAAACTCTTTATCATGATGCACTTTTTGGCACAAGAAATACTTCCTCATGGACGATTTCAAAGAGGGTGCTTTCTTTTCTTCTTTAATTACACCAGGGATTGAAACACTGTTTTCCACCTGTGTTTTGTCTTGATGGATTCAGGTCACTCACCTGTTCACATTTAGATCCGCTTACAGGGAAGGATTAGGACAGTGGAGTATGACCACAGCAGCGTAAGGAATAAAGGAGCAAATGCTACCAGAAGTTCACTTTAGTTCAAAGCACTATAACTGTGAGTCTGAAACAGTAAGACATCCTCTTCAGTGTTTGACTGAACATCCTCAACTTGAAGATTTTTAGGTTTTTGTGTGTGCATTTATTCAATACCTTGCCTGTTCTGTGTCTGGCTATAAACTTTCATTTTTGTAAACGGATATCACCTGAAGTGAATAGAAGATTATCTACCATAAAAACAAGTGAAGAATGATGACAATAAAAACAATTTTATGATAATCAAGTCTTTTCTAAATTTAATTTTTCTTTGGGCTATAAGAAATACAGGTGGTATGTCTTCCTCAAATAATTAAATTTCATGTATCAATGGCAGTTCTTTTTCTTTTGACTTTGAAAATTCAGGATCGTACAAATTATTGCAATCCTTTTGGGCAGCTCTTTTGTAGTATGTGTCAAGAGACTTGACTCCAATAATCTTAGTTTTAGGCATTTATTCCAATCTTAAGAAAGTAATTCAAAAGAAAAATTATTTATACACAAAAATGTTCTTTGTTAGAAGAACAGGTATGAGAATCATGATATATCCATTTAGTGCAAATGCTATGCAATCAGCAAGCTGACAGTTATGAACCTCATGTGGCAATATTGAAAAATATGCATACGATGAAGGTAAATGAGAAGTGAGTGCTACCACCAAAGCTGGCAAAATATCTGTTTGGATGGAAAAGTCAGGAATATTAAAGAAATTAGAAAAATAAAAAAAAAATAAAAATTTGATTTGTTGCAGTGTGGGAAATAGGAGTGAAGTCATTAATTTCTCTAGTGTCATAAGTTCTGTAATCAATAAAAATGTGCAGAAAAAGGGACTAGGCAGAAGTCAGGTCTGCTGGGAGAAGGAAACGGAGATGATGCAGTCACAAATATGTATGTAGTGACGAATGAGCTAGGCCTTCTCTGTGAGCCCCTGTCCCAAATGATTGTTCTAAGAGACACATAGTAGGGATTATGAAAAGCTCCTTCAAGAGATAGAAATACTGTAAAGCTTTGCAATTTATTCAAGTACTATTTTTTTTTTTTTTAAATGTCCCTAGGTCCTTTCCCTTGCTGAATTCTTCTGGCCATGTATCCTGTTCATGATTCTGACAGTACTTCGTCTTCAAGAACCTCCCAGACACAGAGACAATTGTAAGTTTGACTTTTTAATACATTTTTTTGAATTACAAACCTTCAGAGCGAAAAAAAAATAGTATGCTTTCTTCTGTTCTTTGTAAACTATGAGTTCTGAGTGGAATGAATAGATAGGGTTTTGTTATGACAATTGCAATGTATCTTAGTCATGGGCCCGTAAGCTACAATGCAGATATTTTCTTTTAAGAATGATATTCATATGTGTTTACTCAATCTAGCAGATAGACTTCTTCTTCCAACTAAACTGATACAATTTGGGCATGAGCATATAAACTATTATAAATATAGGAAGAGTAAACAAGGAAAAGTGGGAGATGTATTTCACAGTTAACCAACAAGATATTGATAGTGATGATGGTGATGACAGTGAAGATAGAGATGATGATGGTGATGATGGAGATGATGATGGTGATGATAGTGATAACTATGATGATGACAATCATGATGGTGTTGCACCAATAAGCTGTTATTGATAACATCCTATGTTCCAGGAACATGATTAGACAGGCCATTTTGTTAATCTGGTTTGAAACCTCAATAGCTTCATATCTTGAAAAACAATGGCCTGTTTTGTTTCTGTCAGTCTATGCCACTTAAAATATGTATAATGTGGTTGATTCTGTGTTACATGAAAAAAGGATTATGAAATGTTGAGATTTATCTAAAGTAGTGCATCAGCTACATTCAGGTTTTACACATACAAAAAGGAATAGTCCTAATGGTTTATATTTGTCTTTTGGGACTCTATTGTATATTGCAGAAAATGGTGACACCATTTTAGTAAAACTACATTGAGGAAATGTTGGAAAGCCTTTCAGGGTTCCTACTTTATTAATTAATTCATCCATTCAGGAAATATGTATTGAGTGCCTTTTGTGTTTCAGTCCTTGCTGAGGATGAAATTGTGGACAAGGTATTTTCCCTCCTTTACTGAACTTACTGTAGGGCCAGCCTGTCACAATATGATGGGAAAGCTGTCATGACGGGTTTCCTACAGGGGCCGTGTGAGCACGCAGGAGGGGCAGCCAACCCGTTCCAGGGAAAGGCTGCTGAAGAACTGGCCGTGCGCAGCTTTGTCAGTAAGGGGTGCAGGAGAGGAATGGTCTAGGCAGGGAGGACAGCATGGGCCAAGGCCCGAAGGGGAACAAAAGCAGTTCGTTGTGACCAAGAAGCAGAGATGTGGCTGGGGGTCAGCAGGGTCAGATGGATTGACCGCTTGGTGTGGTGTGGAGGACAGTGCACTCTCAGAGAGCGCTGAGGAGCCGTCGAAAGGCTTCAGGCAAGATCATAAAAAGATGGGCATTTAGGGGTCATGGTCTGGATGCTGGCAGAGGCGGAATTTGGGGTGGGGAGAGCAGCACTGAAAGACGCAAGATCAGTTTATGGAGCTCTTGAGGAACCTGGAAAGAGATGGTTGTGGCGTGGATAAGGGGGAAAGAGCACACTGGATGGATATGAAGGAGGAGGATTGAAAGGAGCAACAACTGGCGGGGCGCAGGAGAAGAGGGAGGCCTCCTACTGGGGCCACTGGGTGGAGCACACGCCCTCACCCAAATTGAAGGCGTGCAGACTGAGTAGGGGTTCGGGAACCTGTGTCATGTGGGCCCCTCGGGCTGAGCAGCCGTGTCAGTCCAATCACAAGTCTGGAAGCACATAGACGAGGACTCCTGAGGAGGAGACACAGAAGACAGGACACCCAGGACATGGAAGAGCACATTCGAGGGCCAGGCCGAGGGGACAATGGCAGCAGCCAGAGTGCTGTTTTTCCATATGGAAAGAGCATCTTTTGATGTTCCTTATCCCCAAAGTTTCTATCCATTTCTTAAACACTTCTCAAGCTCTGGCTTTGTACCAGGAGTGCAGCCCAACAAAGATGTGACCTAAGGAAATACTGGAAATGTTTCCTAGAGGTTGATGCAGATGAGCATTTTTAGGAAGGGAAGGATTTTTCAGAGTCTCACAGGGATCCCCAAGAGCCAAAACTGTTGAAGGACCACGTGTTGAAGCTCCACTGTGGCACCCACCAGCTCCGAGGGCACGGGCATGGGGCGTAGCCTCCGTGAGCTTCCTCCCTGTAAAGACGGCTACTTTCTCCTGCCTCCCAGGGCTGCCTTGAGGACTTGGCAAGAAAGCCAGTCACAAGCATGCAGCCAGGATGGGGCCTGGCACAGAGATGACCAACAAGCATTCGTCCCCCTCTCTCACGTCCTGCTGTCTTGGGGTGGCCTGATGGTAGCAGGTCAGATTCTTAGTCTTGGAGGCAGTGTGTCCAGGGCTAGAGTCCTCAATTTCTGACCCACTGAACATCTCACTGTGGCAGCCACCATTCCTCATGTTCCTGAGAGAGATGGGACATAGACATTATGCCAGGGAAACATACCTTTTGTCATGAGCTGGGCTGTTTCTGGTGCCTGAAGTAAGGACCTGTCCGGGTGCAGGAGAGCTTGCTCCCCTTCTTGTGCTCTGCCTGAAAAGTACCTTAGAAAAGGTTGGGTGGATTTGAGGATTTAAAACAAAGCCTAGGACTGCATATATGGATATTTTCCCCAGGAATAAATAATCGTCTAAAGTTAAGATTCCTTGCATAGAAAGTGAAATTTACCATTAAGTACCTTGAGAGATTAAAAATAGAAGCGTGAGAAGCTATATTGATCCATCTGCCCAAGTAAAATACTGTCTGTGCTGGTGGAGTCTGGCCTGCGTCCCGGCAGGCATCATGCACAGGGGGACAGGCACAGGGTCGCAGCCAGAATAAGCCCGGGTGCAGCTGCTCCCTCGAGCTACACGTGGCTGTGAAGACACTGCTGGGCGGGGCTGAGTGGCCTTTGAGTTCCCACTGCCATGGACCAGGAGGAGAGGGAGTGGTCAGGGACACAGGGGCCTGGGAAAGCATACTGGTCTCTGATGGGCCCTGGTGATGGGGCACCAGACAGGCATCTCCATCCAGGGCTGCTCCCTGGGGACATGGTAAGGTGTGGGGGAATGAGTGTTAGACTTGGAGTCATTCTTTGGAGTGTGTGACTTGGGGAAAGACATGTCTGGAACCTCAGCATCGTTATCAGTAAGACGGAGGTTGTAAAACACATTTTTAATTGTGTTCCATCAGATGTTCAAGACCTTCACACTTGGTTATTTGTATTACAAGGTGACCCAATAATACCAAGCCAAATTTGTAGTCTTGGAGACAAATTGTATCCAAAACTAGTGTCCTCCAAACCTCTGACCCACTGAACCACCCCACTGTGGTGACTTCCATTCCTGATGTCTTTCTGAGAAAGGTAGGACACGGAAGTCATGCACCTTTTATTACTAGCCAAGATATAACCCCCAATCCCTCTGTGGTCTCCTATTCTAGAGCACTGGGCCATTTGTCTGCTAAGAACTTGATTTGCCCTCTTAGTTAAAAGTTGATTCATGTATTTTTTCATTCATTCATTCATCATTTAGTGAATGTCTTTTATGTGCTAAATGCTGGGCATAGTGGGTCTCCAAGTTCTGGGGAGTGAGATCATCTCCCAGACCAAACTAGATTTGAGGGGAAAGGCTGTTGCCAGGGTTTCAAGAGCTACAGTGTATTAGAATCAGAACTTCCAAGTTGCTTGCAGGCATCAGCATCCCCAGATCCACCTGGTGGTGTGAAGGGCAGACGTGGCTGGGCAAGTGTGAACAGCCCTTCCTCAAGGGAGGGTCTTATTGTAGCAACTTTTGTCCTGAAAAGTCCTCAGCGGTGTAGGAAAACTTTCTTGCATTGTGCGATATTTAGCAACCACACTCAAATATTTAAGAATTCAAGTTGTATTGAACTTGAAATTTTTGTCAAAACTAAAACTCCTAAATTTTTATATGAAATGGGAGGAAGCATCCATTCTTATTCTTCCTGCCCAAAGCCTGTTTCTAGAGGGCCGTGTCTGGAGGCCTGGCTGTGCAGCAGAGGTATTGCCACTCCACGGGTGGGGAAGCTAGTGGATCACACAACTGTGGCTGCTCAGAGCCGTTCTGCCTTGAAGGGTGAGTGCCGACCCTGGGGGAAAGGCATTAGGTATAAAGCATTGTTTGTTTGTTTGTTTTGCCTGAGTCCTTAAATCTTCTTTAAATCAATAACAGGGTTAATAATATAATAATTTGATGTGACATGTTACAATTCTAACTCAACAGGAATTCCATTGCTGGTAGCAGGAGTCAGGACTCATTTCTTTTTTGCTTCTGTATCCAGGTTACTTGCAGCCCCGGGATCTGCCTAGCCAGGGTGTTCTTCCCTTTGTCCAAGGCCTTCTTTGTAACACCGGGTCCAGGTGCAGAAACATCAGCTATGGAGGGTTGATGGAGCACCATCTTCGGTAAGAGAAACACAGACATCCTTTCCAGAATTCACAGAAGGCTGATGCCCAGAACAGGCATAGTGCTTATAGTAAAGCCTCAATAATTTGGGACAGGTCAGAGATCATAAAAAGTATATACTTTAGAGTTTTAATTAAGTTCAGAGTCACATACTAATGGCTCCAACTCGTGGTTAGTGTCTAGTAGGAGATTGTTTCATTGCTGTTTCAAGACTCACAGAGCAATTGCTGATTAGCAAGTGCCATTTGCATGTACCAGTTTCCTTTCTGTGGGTTAAAATTCTGACTTCAAAATTACTGGCTAGGCCAACTTTTCATTTTGGTGCCAAATTCCTGCCCAAACAAATATCTTTTGAGCTAACTACTGGGTTTTTCTTACTATGCTATTAGTTGATCAGAAGCCTATCCCCAGCTGAGATCAAATGAAAAGTCACCTATTATTCTTCATATAACCATCTAAAGGCACTACATGACAGGTGAGTTGCCTTCTCTGATTCTCTCAATGCTGAGCTATGCCTGCAGGTGCCTATGGCATCAGTCAGCATTGAAAATGAGAAAGAACAGGAGGGGTTTCATGTGAGAAGAGTCAAGATGAAGGGGTTTAATTGGGAGGATCCTGATTGTTCTGGAAACTTCTCCCAGGTGAAGTTAGGAATGGAAGGAGGTGACTAGTTGATCAGGATAATTTGACTTTATCAAGTATGAATGATCTGGGTTTTGTTTTATCTATACTTACTGGTATTGACTAATCTAATGTATTTAAATGTAAAGCATATGTTAGAATATGTTTCAACTTACATTTATAAGACAAAACTTGGAAGTTTCCAGATAATTTTGGACGCATCTGGTACAATATTTATAAACGGTGCTGTTTTAGTCCATTTGGGCTGCTATAACAAAATACCATAAGCTGGGTGGGCTATAAAACACAAGCATTTATTTCTCATTGTCCTGGAGGCTAGATGTCCAAGATCAGGGTGTTATCAGAATCCAAGTCTGGTGAGGGCCCTTTCCTTATGGATAACGCCCCCTAGCTGTGTCCTTACATGGTGGCAGGAGGCCAGGCAGCTCTCTGAGGTCTCCTTTACAAGGACACTAATGCCATCATGATGACCTAGTCACCTCCCCAAAGGCTCTGCCCCCTAATACCATAATCTTAGTGAGGGACATACACATTTGGACCACAGCAGATGCTTACTGTTTTTGAGAAAGGCCATATAAAAGTGTGACATAAAGAGAATTCTTTAAAAATAATGTAAAATCATAACCCTGAAAAGTTTGATGATCATTTCTTGTGTGTGTGATGAAAGAAAGTATACAAAACTTGTCTTTCTGGGAAGCATTATAAGAGCTCGAGACTTAGTATTTTTGTTTCAGATTTTTCTTATATCTATTCCTTCATCAGAAAGAGAAATTTAAATGATGTTGAAGAGAAAAGAATAGGACTTTGCAGCCAAACAATACTGGCTTTATTACATTTTGGTTCTGTGAATCTGTGCAAATTAACCTCTCTGAATCTCAGTTTTCTCACCTACTTCAGGTGTCATGAATATTAAAGGCAAAATATGGAGCACATCTAGCACAACGCATGGCATACAGCATTCAACCAGTGGGAATTAATAATAACAAATTCTTATCACTATGGCTGTAACAATTATAAAATATTATTTGACATCAGAAAATACTCATTTTTTCTCTATGTTTTTCCATTTCAACACTCTCACTTCAATGTGTGGAAACTCAGGAATTACAAAAGCAACCTCTTTACAGTATCTTCCAGACTTAGTAGATTCAGTTTTTATAATTTCCCCTATGCTGGCATCTAGCTTCTTTCTAAGTAGCTCCATCCATAACAACTAAGACTTTGATCCTTGTTTCTTAAATGGCTTTTCTGACATGAAGAAGCACCAACATTAGAGGCAGTGAGAAGAATGCCTTCCATGCCTGTACCTTGGCATCCTCATAATGATCAGTGCCTCCCTCCCCTTTCTCAGCATCTTCTCCAGCATCACCAACCTTTCCCTTTTCATTGTCCCCCCAACCCAGACTTCACACAGTCCAGTCTCTGCTATGCAATATGCAGACAGCTGTACCATAGCCAGACACCTGCTCAGGATGACACACCATGGCCTCTGCACACTGAGGAAAGAAATTCTGGATGGTCCTGGGGTTTAATTCCAAGCCCCTTTCAGCAGCGTGGTGGAGAGCTGGACCTGGGGGCATGAGTGAGGAGCAAAGGAATGATTCAAGCCCCTGAGCCCAGAGACCCTTCCCTCACTCATCCACTTCTCTGAGAAGGAAGCTCTCCCTGTCACTCGGTCACCTGTCCACCTGTATAGAGCATTTCGGGCTGAGTCCCTGTCCTGGAGTGCTTTCCATGCCCCACCTAAGCATGCCTCTTGGTGGACTGTTAAGAACTTGGGGGATTGTGTGTGTTCTGCTATTTTTTTATTTGTGAATTTTCCCCCCCCAAAATCTCACTTTGTTTTTACACTGTCTTTCACACTTTAGTTTTGTTTAAGGAATTTTTTCCTACCTGAGGTCATAAAGATAATTTCCTACATTATATTTTTAAAGTATTATAATTTTTCCTTTCACGTGTTAGTCTTGAATTTGTCTGGGATTTTTGTCTATGTATAGTGAGGGTAATGATCCAATTGCATTTTTTTTTACCCATTTAGATAAGCAATTATTTCAGTTCTATTTATTAAACAATTTATCCACTTTGCATTGATTTTCAATCCTACTCTGACATGAATGAAGTTTTCATATGTGTTGCAACTGTTTCCAGCTTCTCCGATTTATTCTAGTTCCAGCCATCCTTTGAACCATACTGCACTGTCTTTCTCACAATACCTTTTTAAATCTTGATGGAGCAAATATTCCTACTTTTCCCTTCTCTTTTAGGGAAGTCTTTCCATTCTTCTATATAAATTTTACAACCTTGTTGTAAAGGTCAAAGAAAGGAAACCTATTGGAATTTTGATTGGAGTTGCATTGAATCCTGTGATCATGATGCATCATTTAATTTACTTAGGTTTTCTTTAGTGTCTCTCGACATAGCTTTATAGTATTTTTCCATGATGGTCATGCATATCTTTTGTTAAATGTTTTACTGGTTATTTTGTATTTTTTGTTGCTATTGCAAATGGTATGCTTTTATTTTTATTTTTTTATTTCAATAAATTTAGGGTTACATGGATGAATTGTATAGCGGTGATGTCTGGGCTTTTAGTATATCTGTCACCTGAATAGTGTAAAGTGTTACCAAGCAGCTAATTTTTAATTCCTCATCCTCCCACTTCTGAGTCTGCATTGTCCATTATGTCATGCTGTATGATTGCATGCCCATGGCTGAGCTCCCACTTACAAGTGAGAACATCTGGCATTCGTTTTTCCATCTATGAGTTACCTCACTTAGGGTAATGGCCTCCAGTTCCATCCAAGTTGCTATAAAGACACTATTTCATTCTTGTTGATGGCTCAGTAGTATTCCATGGTGTGTGTGTGTGTGTGTACATATAGACACACACACACATCACATTTTCTTTATTTATTCATCAGTTGATGGGCACTTATGTTCATTCCATATGTTTGCAATTGAGAATTGTCCTGTAATAAACATAAGAGTGCAGGTGTCTTTTTGATATAATGACTTCTCCTTTGAGTAGATAGCAAGTAGTGGATTGCTGGACGAAATGGTAGTTCCACTTTTAGTTCTTTGAGAAATCTCCATACTGTTTTCCACAGAGGCTGTACTAATTTACATTCCCACCAACAGTGTAGTTATATATTAACTACTATATAACTTCAGAGAAGTTATATATCAACAGTGTTCCCTTATCACCACATCTGTGCCAATATCTATTGTTTTTGATTTTTTAATAGTGGCCATTCTGACAGGTGATATCTCACTGTAGTTTTAATTTGCATTTCCCTGATGATTAGTGATGTTTGGGCATTTTTAATTTTTTTTGATCATTTGAAAAATGTCTGTTCATGTTGTTTGCTTAGTTTTTAATGTGTTTTTTTTGTTGTTGCTGATTTGAGTGTCTTGTTGATTTTGAGTATTAGTCCTTTGTAGGATGTTTAGTTTGCAAATATTTTCTCTCATTCTGTAGGTTATCTATTTACTCTGTTTATTATTCCTTTTGATGTGCAGAAGCTTTTTAGTTTAATGAAGTCCTATTTGTCTATTTTTATTTTTGTTGCATTTGCTTTTGGAATCTTAGTAATAAATTCTTTGCCTAGGCCAATGTTAAGAATAATTTTTCCTAGATTTTGTTCTAGACTTTTTATGGTTTCAGGTCTTACATTTAAGTCTTTAATCCACCTTGAGTTAATTTTTATATATGGTGAGAGGTAGGGATCCAGTTTCATTCATCTACATGTGGCTATCCAATTCTCCCAGAACTATTATTGAATTGGGTGTCATTTCCCCAGTGTATGCTTTTGTCTGTTTTGTTGAAGATCAGTTGATTGTAAGTATATAGTTTTATTTCTGGCTTCCTTATTCTGTTCTATTGATCTATGTGTCTACTTTTATACTAGTTCCATGCTGTTTTGGTTACTGTAACCATGTAGTATAATTTGAAGTTGAGGAGTTATGCCTCCAAATTTTTTTTTTTTTTTTGCTTAGGGATGCTTTGGCTATTTGGGCTCTTTTTTGGTTCCATGTGAAATTTAGGTTTGTGTTTTCTAATTCTGTGAAAAATGATGAAGACATTTTGATAAAAATTACATTGACTCTGTAGATTACTTTGGGCAGTATGGTCATTTTCGCAATATTGATTCTTGCAATCTATGAGCATAAGATGTTTTCCCATTTCTTTGTGTCATAGATTTCTTTCATTAGTGTTTTGTAATTCTCCTGGTAGAGATCTTTCACCTCCTTGGTTAAGTATATTCCTAGACATTTTGGGTTTTTTGCAGGTATTATAAATAGGATTGAATTCTTGACTTGATTCTCAGCTTGGTTGTTATTGGCATATAGAAATGCTACTAATTTGTGTTCAATAATTTTGTAACTTCAGACTTTACTGAATTCATTTATCAAATCTAGGAGTCTTTTGGAGGGGCCTTTAGGGTTTTCTAGGTATAGGATCATAACATTGGCAAACAAAGGCAATTTGACTTCCTCTTTTTCAATTTGGATGTCCTTTATTTCTTTCTCTTGCCTGATTGTTTTGGCTAGGACTTCTAGTTCTATGTTGAATAGGAGTGGTGAAAGTGGCATCCTTGTCCTGTTTCAGTTATTATGGAAAATGCTTTCAACTTTTCCCCATTTAGTATGATATTGGCTGTGGGTTTGTCATATATGGCTTTTATTATTTTGATGTATATTCCTTCTATGCCTAGTTTGTTGAGATTTTTTTTGTCATGAATGAATGCTGGATTTTGTTGAATCTTTTTTCTGCATCTATTGAGATGATCATATGGTTTTTGGTTTTAATTCTGTTTTTATGGTAAATCCCATTTATTGATTTGGTATGTTGAACCATCCTTGCATCTCTAGGATGAAACTCAGTTGATCATGGTGAATTGTTTTTCTTTCTTTTTTTGATGTCCTGTTGGATTCAGTGTGCTAGTAGTTTGTTGAGGATTTTTGCTTCTATGTTCATCAGGTATATTGGTCTGTAGTTTATTCTTTTTTGTTATGTTATTTCCTGGCTTTGATATTGGTGTGATATTGGCTTTGTAGAATGAGTTAGGGAGGATTCCCTCTTTCTTGATCTTTTGGAACTGTTTCAGTAGGACTGGTACTAGTTCTTTGTACTTTTGGTAGAATTCTGCTGTGAATCCATCTGGTCCTAGGATTTTTATTGTTGGGAGATTTGTTTTTTATTACTGATTCAATCTCACCACTCATTATTGCTCTGTTCAGGATTTCTGTTTTTTCCTGATTCAAGCTTGGGGGATTGCATGTTTCCAGGATGTTATCCATTTCCTCTAGATTTTCTAGTTTGTGTGTGTAGAGGTTTCTATAGTAGTCTCAGATGATCTTTTGTATTTCTGTGGTATCAATTGTAATGTCTCCTTTTATCATTTCTGATTGAGTTTATTTGAATCCCCTCTTTTCTATTCTTGGTTAATCTAGTTAGTGGTATATCAATTTCATTTATCTTTTCAAAGAAACAGCTTTTTGCTTTATTGACCCTTTGTATTGTATTTTGGTTCAATTTTGTTTAGATCTGCTCTGATCTTTGTTATTTCTTGTCTTCTGCTAGCTTTGGGTTTGCTTTATTCTTGTTTTTCTAGTTCCTTGAAGTGTGATGTTAGGTTGTTAATCTGTGATCTTGCTGTCTTTTGATGTAGGCATTTAGTGCTGTAAACTTCCCTCTTAGCACTGCTTTTGCTATATACCAAAGATTTTGGTAACTTGTGTCATTATTACCATCCATTTAAAAAAATTTTTAAATTCCATCTTGATTGCATCATTGACCCAAAGATCATTCAGCAGCAGGATGTTTAATTTCCATGTATTTGTGTAGTTTTGAGAATTCCTTTTGGAATTTATTTTTAGTTTTATTATACTGTGGTCCCAAAAATACTTGATATGATTTTGATTTTTTAAAATTTATTGAGACTTGTTTTATAGCCTAACATATGGTCTATCTTAGAGAATGTTCTGTGTGTTGATGAGAAGAATGCATATTCTGCAGTTCTTGGGTAGAATGTCCTGTTAGGTCAGTTAGATCATTTAGTCTAATGTCCAACTTAAGTCCAGTGTTTCTTTATTGATTTTCTGTTATATCTGTCAAGTGCTGTCAGTGAGATGTTAAAGTTTCACAGTATTGATTGTATTGCTGTCTATCTCTTTTCTTAGGTCTGGTAATGTTTGTTTAATGCATTTGGATGCCCTGGTGTTGGGTGCATATATTTAGGACTTTTATATCTTCTGGTTGAATTGATCCCTTTATCATTATATAATGATCATCTTTAACTTTTTTTTTTACTGTTACTGATTTGAAATCTATTTTATTTGATATCAGCATAGCTACTCCTTTTTTTCTGTTTGCATGGAATATCTTTTTCCATCCATTTGCCTTCAGTTTATAAGTGTCTTTACTAGTTAGATGGGTTTCTTGTAAGCAGCACAGGATTGGATCATATTTTTAAATCCATTCCACGAATCTGTATCTTTTAAGTGGAGCATCTAATCCTTTGACATTCAATGTTAATAATAATATGTGATGTATGTTTCTATCATAATGTTAATTGTTATCTAGTTTCTTTGTAGTCTCTTATATGTGATTGTTTTATTAGACTTGTGATTTTTATATTTTCATATGTTTTTTAATGGCAAGCATTAATCTTTTGTTTTCACGTTTAGAACTTCCTTGTCCATTTCTTGTAGGGCCAGTCTAATGGTGATGAATTCCCTCAGCATTTGCTTGTCTGAGAAAGTCTTTATTTCTCCTTCATTTCTGAAACTTATTCTTTCAGGATACAAAATTTATGGTCAATTTTTTCTCTTTAAGAAGTCTTCTGGCTTTTAAGGTTTCAGCTGAGAAGTCTGCTGTTGGTCTGATGAGGTTTCCTTTATAGGTGTTTTCCTCTTGCTGATTTTAGAATTTTTTTACTTTACACTGACTTTAGACAGTATGATAACTACATGTCTTTATGAAATCCTTCTTGCAGTGTATTTCCCTGGAGTTCTTTCTCTTGTATCTGGATGCAAGATACAATCTCTAGCAAGACTAAGGAAGTTCTTCTCAATTATTCTCTCAAATAGGTTGTACAATCTCTTTGATTTTTGTTCTCCCTTGGGAACATCTATTATTTATAGGTTCAGTTACTTTACATAATCCTATAGTTCTCCAAGGCTTTGTTCATTTTTTAAAAATTCTTTTTTCTTTTCTTTTCTTTTTTTTTTTTGTTTGACTGGTTTAATTCCAAAGAACTGTCTTCAAGTTCTCAGATATTTTTCTTCTGCTTGATCTAGTCTATTGTTGTAGTTTTCAACTGTATTTTTAAATTTCTTCAATGAAGTTTTCATTTCCATAAGTTCTGTTTGTTTTTTCTTTAAAATATCTACCTCTTTGCTAAATTTCTTGTTCATATCCTAAATTGATTTTCTGATTTCTTTGCATTGGTTTTTAGATTTCTTTTAAATCTCATTGAGCTTCCTTATAATCCATACTTTGAATTCTTTATCTTGCATTTCAGAATTTTCATTTTGGTTAGGATCCATTGTTAGAAAGCTAGTGTGATCCTTTGGGAGTGTATACTGTCAGAATTATTGTGCTGATTTCATCTTGTCTGGAGAAATTGTCACTTCTTGTTTTTGAATTTACCTGCATTTGGACAGGATTACTTCTTTTCTGCTTTCAGGGTGTGACTGTAATGTACATTGAGTAGGGTCATTTGGCTTTGCCTCTGGGTGCTTTCAGGGGCCCAAAGCTCTGTATGAATTTATTAGTGGCTTTAGCATGGTGGTTTTCTCAAATGCTGATTATAGTAATGGTGTACTAGGCATGTGAGTAGGGTCTTGGCCTCATGCAGAGATGGAGAGGCAGAGGTCTTGAGAAGTTTATCTATTCCTAAATGATGTGCATTTGTGTCAGCAGGTTTATATTGTGTTATGCAGTTCACCCTCCAGGTCCCTGCAGGTAAAAGTTGCCTGTGGCAGTATCAGTAGGGTAAATGTTTGATCTTTACTTACCTGGAGAAACTCTCTGATACATCAGGCCAGTGGCCTTGGCTTGGCTCTCAACCTTGAAAGGGGTTGAAGCTGGGTGGAGCTTGACCAGACTTGCCTCCCCTCAGGTCTCCCAATGATAGTTGCAAGCATGAGCCCTGATGGGGGTGGTGGGTGAATGGTGCAGACTCTGTAGGATTTCCTTAGTAATAAATAGTCTTAACTTTGTGGGAATTGTCCCAAGTAGCAAGAATCCCCACTCAGGACATAAATTATAGTTCACAGGCCACACTCCTCCCAGTCTGGGCAAATGCCCAGTTCCTGCACCTGCAGCAAGAGCCTACACCTCACTTGCCTCTCAGTTCTGGCCACAGGGATTTGTCCCCACTTGAGATTAGATTGTAGATCTCAGTACGAGGCCTCTCTCAACCTGTGACCACTGCCCAAGTTACCTGGCAGATTTCCATGAGGTCTGCTATGAGTTAGGATCAGGAAAGTCTTCCTTCAATTAGTGCTGGGATCTGCAAGCGCACACAACACACTTTCTGATGTCGTTCCATCCCATAGACTCCCACCTCCTGCCAAGTCAGATCCAGCACTGGTAGGGTCAAGGAGCTCCCCAGTGAAAATGCATATCGTGCAGAGACTACCTATCACCCCTTTCACACTCTGAAGACTCAGTTTTTTGCCAGACCCAAGGGGAGGGATGCTGCCTGCCACTCCTTTGAAAGTATCCAAAATTTCTTTCGCTTTTTCTGTTAGGCTCCCATGTTCCTTCCTGGATAAAAGTTCACAGAGTTAATCTTTACACACTATTTTGCTCTTTCCAAGTGGGTAAGGCACACTAATACAGTCTCTAATTCTCCATCTTTTACAATTAAGACTTTTTTAATTCACCATATTATGGGGATTCAAATGTTTAGGTTACATATATCGCCCTTCCCCGCGCGCCCCCCCCCCGCCCCCAGTCAGAGCTTCAAGCATGTCCATCTCCCAGATGGTATGCATTACACTCATTAGTATGTATCAAAAAGTCCCAAAACAATAAATGTTGGCATGAATGCGGAGAGATAGGAACACTCATACACTTCTGGTGGGACTGCAAACTACTGCAACCTTTGTGTAAAGTAATATGGAGATACCTTAAAGAGATACAAGTAGATCTACCATTTGATCCAGCAATCCCATTACTGGGCATCTATTCAAAAGAACAAAAGACATTCTGTAAAAAAGACATCTGCACTCGAATGTTTATAGCAGCACATTCACAATTGCAACGATGTGGAAACAACCCAAGTGCCCATCAATACATGAGTGGATTAATACAATTCAGACTTTTAATTGAGAAATGTGGTATGTCTGTTCATTTATTTAGCACAGTGGTTTAATAGCAACCTCACCTATTGTAGTTAAACAATGGTATGTCCAAGTCCCTTAGATGTATATTTTATAAAATATAGAAATACTTTCCTAGAGATTTGTACCTGAAAACAAGTTGTTGAGATGCTTGAAGAAGTGGTAGTTGGTTGGCAAGATGTCAGATGAATATGGGGGATGAGGCAAAACTTCATAGCCCAATTCATTCAACTTCTGAAGTGTTGGTTGTGCAACGTGCAGTTCAGGCATTGTTGTAGATAGGAAATGGGCCCTTTCTGTTGACCAATGCCGGCTATAGGTGTTGTAGTTTTTGGTGCATCTCATTGATTTTCTGAGCATACTTTTCAGAAGTAATGATTTCAGGAGGATTCAGAAAGCTGTAGTGGATTAGACTGGCAGCAGACTACCAAACAGTGACTATGACCTTTTTTTGGCGCAAGTTCAGCTTTGGGAAGTGCTTTGGAGCTTCTTCTTGGTTCAGTCACTGAGCTGGTCATCACTAGTTGTATAAAATCCATTTTTCACTGCACATCACAATTTGATTGAGAAATGGCTTATTGTTGTTGCATACGATAAGAGAAGATGACCCTTCAAAATGATGATTTTTTTGACTTTCAGTCAGTTCATTAGGCACCCACTTATTGAGCTTTTTCACCTTTCCAATTTGCATCAAATGCAGAATGACCATAGAATGGCCAATGCTGAGTTCTTCGGCAACTTTTTGTGTAGTTGTAAGTGAATCAGCTTTGATGACTTCTCTCAATTGGATGTTGTCAACTTCCTATGGCTGGCTCCTGTGCTCCTCATCTACAAGTCTTTTGTCTCCTTTGCAAAACTTCTTGAATCACCACTGCACTGTATGTTCTTTAGCAGTTCCTGGGCTAATGCGTTGATGTTGTGAGTTACCTCTGCTGCTTTACTACCCATTTTGAACTCGAACAAGAAAATCACTTGAATTTGCTTTTTGTCTAACATCATTTCCATAGTCTAAAATAAATATAAAATAAACAGCAAGTAATAAGTCATTAGCAAAAAACATAAATGAGAAATGTGCATTAAAATGATATATAACATAACCATATTCATTTAAGAATGTATTCCAGTATGAAATGGCAAATTTCAACAATGCTAAATCCGCAATTACTTTTGCACCAACCTACTATCTCCTTATTTGTCTTTGTATTACTTGTTTTGAAGTCAACTTTGTTTGATATTTATCTACATATTGAGGCTTTGTTTTGATTAGTGTTTGCATAATATATATTTTTCCATCTTTTTACTTTTTAGCTATATGTGTCTTTATATTTAAAATTAGCATATATCAGATAATCTTTGCCTTTCAATGTTTAAACCATTTATATTTAATATGTCACATTTAAATATCACCACTTATTTTCTACTTTTGCCATCTCTTTTTTACTCCCACTTTTCCCTTTATTTTCTTTATTTTTATAAATTGAGTTTTTTTATTATTCCATTTTCTCTACTATTGACTTATTAACTGTACCTTTTTGTTGTATTTTTCTAATGGCTCATGCCAGTTCATACTTGTTTATGCCAATTCCTAATGACTTATAATAATTCATTTATCTGTAGGAATGATTCCTAAAAGTAGAATTACAGGTCAAGAGCTAAATAAGTATTTAATTTTGATGCTCTTCTACAAATGCTCCTTTGTGAGATTGTCATATTCTGCATTCTCAATTTCAATATATGAAGATATCTCTCTTCCTAGTGAAACCAGTAGAGGGTGGTGTTGAACTTTCAGATTTCTTTCAACCTTATGTATAAGAAATGATATCTCAATCAAGTTTAAATTTCATATTTCTTATTCATATTGAATTTTATTTCCTTATTCAGATGCTGAACCTATTTTTATATCTCTATGTATAATTTATAATTATCTTCCTGTTAAGTGTTTATTCATGTCCTTTTCCCCTTGTTCTCTTGGTTCATTATTTTTCTTCTTGGTTTTTAGAAACTCTTTACCTATTAAGGAGTTAAACCCTTGGTGATACGAGTTGTAAATATTCTTTCCTGTGTCTGTCATGTTTTTTTTTTACTTTATTTTCTAACTTTTATTTTGAAGTTATTATAGACTCCCAGGAAGTTGTGAAATACTATATATCGTCCTGTGAACCCTTCATCTGGCTTCCCCAAGTATTGACTTCTTATGTAACTATAGTACAACATCGAAACCAGGAAAGTGGCTTTGGCACACTACTGTTAAGTAGACAGCAGACCTTATTCTGTTTTTATCAGTTTTTATGTGCACTTGTGTTGGTGTATGTGTGTGTATGTGTTTCTGTGCAGTTCAATCCCTTGCATAGGCTCATGTAATCACCACCACAATTAAAATATAGAACTGTTCAATCGACACAAAAAAACTTTCTCATGCTACTCCTATAGAGTCACTTTTACCTGCCATCCCCACCTTGTCCTCAGTAGTCACTGTTCTGCTCTACAATGCTACAGTTTTATAATTATGAGGTGCTATATAATGGAGTCTTAGAGAATGTGACCTTATGAGATTGATTTGTTTTTTTCCACCAAATATACTGCTTTTAAGATCCATCCATCTTCCTGAATGTGCCATCAGTTCATCCTTTTTATTGCTTAACAGAGTTCCAGTTCGTGCCTTAATAGAAGTTCTTTTTTATAGTTTATTGGTAGTCTTTAATTAGCTGAAAATTGTTCTGTGTCAGTGAAAATCTAAGTCCAGTGAACAGAAATTTCTTACGCCCAGAGAAAAAGCTGTCAAATATTGGTTGGACATCCTCTTGCTGCTGATATTTTAGAATGATGAGTGGGTTGGAAATCTCTGGTGAGAATGCAAGAAGGGGAGCCAAGCGTGGACGGAGATTCCGAAATCCCCTCAAGCGCTTAGAGCCATTGTTTCTGATCTGGAGTCTGGATCATTTACTCTCTAAACAGACCTAAAGAAAGTCCCAAAGAATTCTTGCTCTTTCTTGTTTTGTCAAATGAGAGATCCTCAAATTCCACTCTAGACTCTCATTCCATCATAGATTTCAAAAGCTGCTTCATCCTCAGAGTCTCCCCTGGCGCACCCCTGCCCTGAGCTGGAGATGGCAGGCCGGGCGGGCCAGGGCGCTGGCCAGCCTCACCCCTGGGTGCTGCCTCTCCAGCCCAGATAAAGGGGAGCAGTAACGTGAGTTGCCAGGGCATTGTTCTTAGGAGAATTACTTCTGCCATTGGTTCTGGTTGTCTTAGACATAATTCTAATTCAATCAGAACCTGTTCTATGTATATAAGTAAAAATTAGTGAAAATTG
Organism: Mirza zaza; assembly: GCA_008750895.1. Classification (NCBI taxonomy): domain Eukaryota; kingdom Metazoa; phylum Chordata; class Mammalia; order Primates; family Cheirogaleidae; genus Mirza; species Mirza zaza. The sequence goes on from VSMD01084679.1 coordinate 47,315, forward strand.
TAATAGGAAAAATATTCATATTGCTTACTTATTCTTGTCGCATCTCTGCTGAAAATGGAAAATACACATATCTCAGCATTAGCTGTCCTGTTGCCACTGCCCTTCGTTCTTATTTGCAAAGAGTTGAGTGCTGGCTGATCCGCACAATCCTATTAGGAGGATTTATTATGATCTTATTTTAAAGATGATTTTCCCAGAGCAACACTGCATGAAAACATTTTGACTCCAGGGGTACTCTCGTTGGGTCTCAGTTATTTCATCTTCAAACTGACGGATGGGGCTGAATGATGATTTCCCAGTTCTTTTCCACTTCCGGCATCCTTAGGCTGGTTCTTTATGGAATTGAGGGGGTGTTTTTAGGTGCTACATTTGGTTCCCGGCCCTTTGACAAGGTGATTCTCCGTGCCAGTCTGAAGTCTGAGAAAGGAGTTCAGTCATCTCTGCAGGTGGCCATCTCTTGTCCTCCTGCATTCTAATCTCCAAGTCCTCTCCGACCCGACCGAGCATTACATGATAAACGTCTCAATAAAGAACTGGACTCAGGAAGAAGGAAATTGCTCTGCAACCAAATCCTATCACAGTGCTGGGATTTCCCTGGTGCCCTGTAATTCTCTCTCTCTCCATCACACACACACATGAAAAGTAACGTTTAATCAATGATTTTCTCTCTATATTTTTTTGCTATAAACATTTCTCCTGTTAATGATAGTTCATTATCTGGTCTTAAGAACAGATTGCGACACTTTTGAGATAATAATTAGAAAAAGAACATAAAACCAGTTTATTATTACAGGGGAAACTCATCTTGAATTACATCGAGCTCTATAATCCCATAATTCTATGGTTTCCCAGGGAAGAGCCGTGTCTGGGTGCGGCATGAGAGCCTGAGTCATGGTTCACAGCTTTCAGAGCTCATGTTTAGCCTTTAACATGAGGGCTCAAGAGAAAAGTAGTAACTGATTTCTTGTTGAGCTTTTGGAAATCTAACCCACTCAAATTGGAGGCCACTCTTTAAAAGGTGAGATTTCAGTCAAGTGTAACAGCACCTATAGCAGGTCACCTGAGCGAGCGTTGGGCACACTGGGCTCCAGACCTGGCTTTGCTGCCAACAACCCACTTGCTTTTAACAGATTCACGTTGATGGTCTGGGCCTTATTTCCTTATCTCTAAATGACTGTGACCTGAATTTATTTTATTCATCAATGAATGTTTATTGAACCTGCTCTGACATCATTATAGGTTGTGAGAATTAAGTGATGGTATTTGTGAAAGAGATTTTACTTCCTCTGTCATGCAAGCTTTTTATTATTTCCTGGTAAATTTACACGTTGACAACAATTAATTCATTTTCACAATATTCTCTAATTTGTAAAATAAAGGCATGGGATTTAAAAAAAAGACTAAAAGTTTCTATAATTTCTCATCAGGAAAAATTATCTTCAATTTTGCATTTTTTCCCCTTCGGATATGCTAATTTTAATAGGACTCTTAGTTACTTTAGCAAGCTTGCAGCAACTTGTGGCATGATTTCCAATTTTATTTCAAATCAGTAATTTCCTACTGATTAAAAGTAAACTCCATTGGATTTGAGAGTAAATGTAGACAGGGTACACAGTGTTGATTTCTGATGTTGTGAGAATGTTTTCTCTTGTTAACTAGTTAAAAAATATTTTCATACATGATAAAGTTAAGAAAATACAGTAATTTTATCATCATTTTCTAGTTAGTATTATAGAGTCTGAATTTTCCCACAATGTCCGGGTTAGGTTAGTCTGCAGGTCTTCTGTGTCAGACTCCTAGGAGGCGTGGGTCAAATGCAGAGTCCTGGGCCAGCCTCTAACCCAGTCAATGGGAGCCAGTGGGGATGGTGCCGAGAACTGTGTTTTTATCATTTCCCATGTGGTCTGTCAGCACAGTCAAGTCTGCACATCTCTGAAGGGATATATTTCTAGAAGCCTATTTTTATAGGTGAAGGAAAAATCCTTCTAAAACATATGCTGTTATTGATTTAACCATTGTCCTGTAATTGGACAATTATATTATAGGAATTATGGGAATTGTTATTTCTGGTATTTTACTCTGCAAAACATTGTTTTTTAAATCATGGATAAGTGTTAGATTTTGTCGAATGATTTTTCTGCATTTACTGATATGCTCATGTGATTTTTCCTTTTTAGCCTGTTGATGTGATAGATTACATTAATTGGTTTTTGAGTGTTGCTATAGGGCTGTTTTAAAATTGAAATTAGACCATGTTGTGCACAGTGAAACCTGTTCAAGCTCCCCATTGCTCTCGTGCCTAGCAGAATCCTTCCCACAACTGCCCCAGCCTGGCGTTATCTGGCCCCATCAGCTTACACCTCCCCTTCCCCACCCCCACCCTACCCCGACCATACTTTGCACCTGCTCCTTCTGCCCAGAACACACTCTCCCAGTTCTGCCCAACGCTGAACCATTTCACTTTCAGGTTTCTTAATGTCCTAATGTCCTTAACCTTAACGTCGCCTCCTCTCAGAGTTCCACCATGAGCATCTTCTCTACAACAGACTTTTCCACTCACTCCCTATCTCACAGCATTTATCTCCACCCATAATTGTTTGTCTCCTTCTCATACGGAAGTCATGTCTGTTCTGCTCTGTTCACTGATGTATTTATTTCCACAACCTTGCACAGGGCATGCTGTATGTGTTGAATACATTTTTAAAAATTGAATGGCTAATAAACATATAAAAATGGTTGAGCTTTCTACAGATAATACAGAGAATGAGAATAATTTTATAACTTTAAATCCTCAAAGATTTTTTTAAAAGATAATTTCTATTTTGGACGAGGGCCACCTTGAGTGGCCTACCTCCCAGGGGAGCTGGTGGGAGTGTAAATTTGTATGAGTTTTTCTGAAAAGAATTTGATGTTGAGTATCAAGAACCTTAAAAACACCAAGGAAACTTACTCTTATAAAAAAGTTCCACTTGTGGTATTTATTCTATTTATTTAAAGCTTGTCTAGGTTCCAAACTGCAACTGACCACAAGAAGGTCAACAATCTTGCCTTTTTAAAAGAGATACAAGACCTGGCCGAGGAAATTTATAGAACGATGGACAAGGCGAAAAACTTACAAAAACTTTGGAAAGAACAATCCAAGACTCCAGGCAAGTAAATCTCTCATAACTGACATTACCTACCCGGACACAGCTTAGGAGAGCTACCATAAAGGCTGTGATAACCCAGAGTGTTTCTGAGATCCTTAAACCCTTGGTGTGCTAATGTCTTGTTGTAGGTCTTTGAAGAGGGTGCACCCTCTGATGCGTGAGGCCAGCATCTGTGGCCAGGCGTAGGGGGTGGGGCTGAATTCTCCCTTCCCCTCACCTTGGGAAGATACTTTGTGCAGTGCACATGCTACACAACCTTCAGAGGCTGCAGCCCGTCCTAGTTTTGTCTCCACAGTTACTCTTCCTGCTCCTTTGCTTTCTTCTGTTGCTGTCTTCCTTTCTCACTTTCTTTTCTTCTATATTTAAAATCTGTTCCTACCTTTCCCCAATACATACATACATACACACACACACACACACACACACACACACACTCTCCTGATTCCTTTCCTCCTCCTTGAAGACTTCGGTTTTTCCACGGACTTGGATTTTTTCCATGTTAGTAACTCTTTAATTTTGGTTTTGGATGATTAACTTGCTTTGATTACAAAACTTTTGTATTATTGGGCAGATTATTCCCTAAACAAAGTAATTTCTTTTCAGTATAAAGAATATCATAAAAGGTTTCAACTCTTATAAACCGGCAATAGAGGAAGTTAGAATGGACATAGATCTTAGAAATTTCAGCTTACTAATGCAGAAGTTTGCCACTCGGAGGGAGTTAGCCAGTTTCCTGCCTTCACAGGAGGCATTGCCTGTTGCAATTTTGTTAATAAACAGGTGGCCACAATGGTCCTGCCCCCTTTGTTTTAACCCAGCTACCACAGCTGTCAGATAAAATACAGGACATTCAGTTAAATTTGAATTTCAAATAAACAACATATAAATTTTTAATGTATGTATGTTCCAAATATTACACACTTATAATACAATAAACTCTTCATTTTTTATCTGAAACTGAAATTTAACTAAATGTCCTTTGCTTTTAATTTGTTAAATCTGGTACCCAGCTCCAATTTTTCTTTTTATATAATTTTTTCTTTCTTCATGGAGTATGTACAAAAAATGAAGTAAAGAGTTTGGCAGCAAAATGGAGAATGAGCTCCCCAGAACAGGTTTGATGTGTTATTTTTAAGAGAAAAAAATAGCTGCTTTGTCCAGGGTGAGGCAGGGCTGGCCAGGGCCTCCCTGAAGGCTGATTTCATGATGGACCCAAAATGTTTCAACAAAAGGTGAGAATGGCTTCAAATACCAAATGATGGAGCTCTTATATTAAGATTTACTATGGGCTAATTTTACTTTTTATAAAATTTTATTTTCAGTAATATTTTTAACATACTATTGAAAGAAAAACTAAATATTTTTTGAGATGAAGTCTGTATTTTCAATTTGCTATTATTTGAGTCATTTCCTATGGCATATAAATTCAAAAATAATCTGAAAACATAATTTCATTTTTTTCCCTCTTCAACTTTTTCCTTTTTTTTCCTTTAAAAAAATGTATTTCTCAATCTCTCTATCTTGTCCTGAATGCTTGCAATATGTGGGGAAATTAGAGTCTTGATAAAATAATACAATATCCTTTGGCAAATTATTGAAATTTGGTTTTGTAGTTTAATTTTTTTCCAGGAATTTTCTTAATGTCAATGTGATTTGGAAATTGTAAGTGACATTTTTTTCTTCAGATTTATTCATTATTTGGGTATTTTGTCTTTTGGGCCTGGGTTCTGTGATCTTCCATTTGACTTTAGAACTAAAGCAGGGACTCAGCAAATGCGTTTTCACTGATGGTTGAATTAATGTCTCTTAAATCTTCTTTATTGTAGATTCTTCTTATGGTTCCAGTTTTTTAACAGTAAGTATCTTAACAAAAGTTTGAAAATTAGTCTTCAGAGACAGAATGGCTAAGTTTACAACACTGTTTTTAAATTTAATTTATATTTTCAAACACTTCTTTCTGATGGTTTGATATGTAGTAACAATTGTGCAGAGAATGGATTTGAGAGAGCCAAATTCACTGGGAAGATGGACTGAAGGATGAGTTCTAATTTTTGGAAGCAAGGCTCTGGGTCTATGGGAAGTGCAGGGGAAAGTCAGGGCCAGCAGGTGGTGGGCAGCCCACGTATTGCTTTGAAGGTGCCTTTGAGCCTGTCTGAGCTCAAGGTAGGCCTGAGATTTGGGTCTGGCATATAACCTATGACCCACTTTGAGCACAAAGCCTTTAGTTAAGGCACCAGTTAGCAACAGGGGGCAATTTTGTCCCTCAGCGGGTATTTGTCAACGTCAGGACATTGACGAATTTGATCTTCACAACTGAGGATGGCTTGGGAGGATATTACTGGCCTCTAGAGGGTTGGAGCCAGAGGAGCCACTAAACATCTTCCAAAGCACAGGGCAGCCCCCACAGCGGAGAATTACCTGACCCAGAAGGTTAACAGTGCCAAAGTTGAGAAACCTGGAATTAAGGTGAGAATCTTGACAATATTGAAAATTCTTCCTTGCTCATATTGCAGCATGAGGCACTGACCGTACAGGCGTTTTCAGTAACGTTGTGCTAACAATAACTCTAAGAAGGATTTAGACAATTCAAAAAATAAGTGAATATGCAGTGAGACTATTAGGAGAAAAGCAAAAGAATATGGGCCAACTAATGAATTGGAATGGAGCAGGAATGTCAGTGTATCCATTATATAACTATACTAGCAAATTATTAACATATTGGACATTAGCCTTAACTTTGCACTTCATCATATACCAAGTCAAAAGGAAAATATTGTGAGTTATATATATTTAGAGTCTTACAAATAATGGAAGAAATTAATAATAGAATACCATTTCAATGATTAAATTAGCATTTTTAAAAGGAATTGCTTGTGATGTTGTAGCCTACTGATATAATCATATACAGTTTCTGACAGTAAAAAATTGATACAATTACTTTTGGAAAAGCGACTTGATATCCTTTTTTCCCTGTAATTATTCTGATAATTTATCTTGTTTATAAGGCAAAAGAAATTAAAAGCTATATGTGTAAAGATGTTCATTTATAATGATGGATAATTTTAATATCTAAAAGTAGTATTAATAGCTGTTGATTGCCTCCTTAGTATGGTCACTTAATAGTAAATATGGTTCATGGGAAATGATTACGTTATTATGTCAAGTGTAAAAAGCAGAGGAGGACAGCATCATATCCATAGTGTGACTGTGATATCAAAACATTTAGGCATGTGCACAATGAACACAGAAATGTGGCTACATGGAAGCAGTTCTATTTGTCATGATGAAAGAATTCTAGGTAACTTTCCTATTACAGAATTATGATAAAGATGTTACACTATTTGATTTTCATTTAGAGTAAAACAGTTATTCGAATAATGTGACCAGACGAACAGAAAAACTTGAATTATGTTTTCAGAGGATCCTTTTAGACTTTGTGTTGAGCATAGACTGACGGTAGCCAGAGTGGAGTTGGGAGTCGATGTCAGTCAGCTCTTTCATTTGTGCAATAAATGCAGTGGTTTAGAGCAGCAGTGTGGCTAGTGAGGGAGGTGGTGAGATGTGGTGGCGTTCTTGATATATTTCAGAGGTAGAACCAGTAGACTCTGTTGGTGAATATGACGTAGGTTGTGTGAGAAAGAAAAGAGTCAAAGAAGACTCCAGGTGCACATAGAAATATGGAGTGGCCATTTGCTGAGGTGGCGAAGACTGGAACAGGTTTTTCTTGGGGGTGGGGAGAGGAGGAGGAAGGGGAAACCAGGAGGTTGATTTGGGACATATTAATGGGACACCCAGGAGGCACTGCCAAGGAGGCTGTGGAAGGTACGAGTTTGGAGCTGAGATAAGCAGTCTTGGATGGGTATGTAAGCTGGAAGGTGTTGGCGCATAAATGACACTCTAAGGCCCTCAAGGGGGAGGGTGTGGACAGATAAGAGAAAGAGGGCTGAGCACTGAACACTCACATTTGAGAAGGTAAGGAGGAGGAAGATGAGAGGCAGGGAGTCCTGGTAGCCTGGGAAGCTGTTTTCAGAGATGGAAGGAATCCACTGTCCAGAATGTTGCTGATGGATCAAGCAAGAGGAGGACGGAGAAGTGACCACTGGAAGTGCAGCGTGGAGGCCATGGCGGTGTGGACAAGAAAGCTCTGATGGAGTGAGGAGGGTGAAAGCCTGACGGAGGGGGTGTAAGAGAGGATGAGTGGCTGTCAGCGCAGACAGGAAGTACAGCACACGTGACTCTAGGCGGTATGCTGCGAAGGGGAGGAAGACGTGAGGTAGAGGCTGTGGGGTTGCAGAGGCTTTGGTGCCTGCTTCCTGCCCCAAGGACTCCCTAGTTTCTTCCCAGCGAAGGTGCACAGGTCTCCGAGAGCTCGGACTCCCGGGCACAGCGTCCCAGGTCAGGCACATGCTGAGAGAGTGTCGCGTTCTGCACCTGTTCCCTCTCTGAGGCAATCCAGACCTGAGAGGGCGGGGGAGCCGATACCCCAGAGCAGCCTGCAACTGGGGCGACCACCTGATCTGTGTTGCCTGGGACTGAAAGTTCCTCATCACAGAAAATACCTCAGTCCCAGGCGATGTGGGAAGGCTGATCCCTTGGGGTCCATGCTGGGCAGCACCTGGGCTCCTGAGAGGCTTTGTGGATTCAAGGTGGCGTGGGCCACACAGGAGCTCAACTATTGCATAGGCTCTTCCTTCTTTCTTGCTCCATTCCTCCCATTCCCTCAGCTCCTTCCTGGGGCCATGCCCTTGAACAAGCCACCTACACATAAGTCCTTGTCTCAGGCCTGCTTTCAGGAGACCCCAAATCAGGACAGGAGTTAGGGACTTTCTTCTTTCCTTCCTTCCCTCCCTCCCACTCTCCCTCCCTTCCTTCCTTTTTCCCTTTCTATTTCCCTTTTAAGACTTTACAGTTATTGTAATTGAAGATTTTTCTAACTTTTTATTTTTGACCTAATTTCA
>VSMD01084680.1:0-48063 GCA_008750895.1 Mirza zaza
CTTTGGTGCCCAGGCTAGAGTGAGTGCCATGGCGTCAGCCTAGCTCACAGCAACCTCAATCTCCTGGGCTCAAGCGATCCTACTGTCTCAGCCTCCCGAGTAGCTGGGACTACAGGCATGCACCACCATGCTCGGCTAATTTTTTCTATATATATTTTTAGTTGGTCAATTAATTTCTTTCTATTTTTAGTAGAGACGGGGTCTTGCTCAGGCTGGTTTTGAACTCCCGACCTTGAGCAATCCACCCGCCTCGGCCTCCCAGAGTGCTAGGATTACAGGCTTGAGCCACCGCGCCCGGCCTGTGCAGAAGCTTTTTAATTTGATCAGGTCCCATTTGTTTATTTTTGTTGCTGTTGTGATTGTCTTTGGGGTCTTCATAAATTCTTTGCCCAGGCCAATGTCTAGAAGAGTATTTCCAACATTTTCCTCTAAAATTCTAATAGTTTCACACCTAAGGTTCAATCAGTTAAGCTTTTAAGAACTTTTTATTATGGAAATTTTCAAACACACAAAAGTAGAAAAAATGTAAAATGAACTTAATATACCTTTTACCCAGCTTCATTTACTATCTGCATGGCCAGTCTTGGTTTATCTATATATGCCCACCCCAAGTATCTTGAAGCCAATCGTAGATACAGCATTCATCTAAAAATATTTCCATGTGTAAGTTTAAAGAATAAGGACTCTTTAAAACATGTATAGATACACATATTAATATATATCAATAATATGTACTAATGAGAGATTTATAAAATAATATAGGATATGTCTCTTTCATCTTATGTTTCTTTTACTCTAGAAGTACCCCCTCCATCTTTTTTTTACTGGTAATTTTTGTGATGAGTAAACTGAGTGATTTGTCCTAGAATCTAGATTCTGCTAATTATATTCCCCATGGTTTCATTTAGCATATTCCTTTGTCCCTCAATTTCTTTAAGTTGATTCGGGCTTGATTTTTATTCCTCACATGTTGTAAGACGTAAGTGGGAATTCTATCAGGAGTCATGTTCGTGTCTCATTCTTCTGGTCATCTCTCTTTTTGTGATATTGGCAATACCTAGACCTATGAGTTCAGTATCGGGCATGTCATGGTGAGACTCTGATTCTAGCACTTCCTCTTCATTTACTAACTGCAATACATCTGTAAAGTGAAACTTCTTCTCATCAACTATTCTTTAATGGAGGACTAAGAAAAAGGTAAAGAAATAGAGGCTTCCAATGTAGAACACTGTTAAGAAATGTATGGCTGTATATCTTGGTGAGATGTACCCTTGGTGAGATGAGCCATACCCTGGGTGAGAGCCCAGGGTTGGAGAGTAATTCTGTTAACTTCACAGGTGGTCTTGGAGACCAGTGGTGTAAGATGAGCTTGTCACCATTACTTTAGGACACATAGTGGGTTAGTTTAAGCAGCTGTCAGATCTTTGGCTGGGGAAAGTGTGCTTCTCTGTATTCCCTCTATGAGAGAGAAGAATGGGGAGGTGAGGCCAGGCACAGCACTTTGGGAGGCCAAGGCAGGAGGATCGCTTGAGACCAGGAGTTCAAGACCAGACTGGGCAACATGGTGTCTACAAAAACAGATTTTTTTAAAATTAGCCAGGGATGGGCCAGGTATAGTAGCTCACGCCTGTAATCCCAGCACTCTGGGAGGCTGAGGTAGGAGGATTGCTTGAGGTCAGGAGTTCAAGACCAGCCTGAGCAAGAGCAAGACCCCCTTCTCTATTAAAAATAGAAAAAATTAACTGGCAACTAAAATTAGAAAAAATTAGCTGAGCGTGGTGGTGCACGCCTGTAGTCTCAGCTACTCAGGAGGCTGAGGCAGGAGGATCGCTCGAGCCCAGAAGTTTAAGACTAGCGTGGGCAACATCGTGAGACCCTGTCTCTACAAAACAAATATATATTTTTTTAAATTAGCCAGACCTGGTGGTGCGTGCCTGTAGTACCAGCTACTCAAGAAGCTGAGGCATGCCAAGCTAAGTGGCTCATCCCTGTAATCCTAGCACTCTGGGAGGCTGAGGCGGGAGGATTGCTTGAGCTCAGGAGTTCAAGACCAGCCTGAGCAAGAGCAAGACCCTGTCTCTACTAAAAATAGAAAGAAATTAGCTGGACAACTAAAAATACAGAAAAAATTAGCTGGGCATGGTGGCACATGCCTGTAGTCCCAGCTACTTGGGAGGCTGAGGCAGGAGGATAGCTTGAGCCCAGGAGATTGAGGTTGCTGTGAGCTAGGCAGACGTCACGGCACTCTAGCCCGGGCAACAGGGTGAGACTCTTGTCTCACAAAAATAAATAAATAAATAAAGCTGAGGCAGGAGGATTGCTTGAGACCAGGAATTGAAGGCTGCAGTGAGCTGTGATTACTCCATTACCCTTCCATGGCCCGCTCTTCTTGAATTAGCCATTTCTTCCCATGACAAATATAAACAAGATATATTGTTGTAATCCCAGATAAAGCATTTCCAGTGGTTTGACTACCATCTCTGTAGCTAGGGAATTCCACTTCCCATCATTACATATTTAGGAGGTATCTATACTGTATCATAAGCTTCCATTTTGGACATACCTATAAATATCTGTGGAATGAACTGGACTGAGGAGAAAAAGAAAAAATTGTTCCTGTATAGAGAAAATTGCAGCCTATTTGGAAAGGTGAGACAAAGTAGAGGCTGTGTTGTCACAGTAGCAGCTACTCTGTAAATGATTATTGAACACATGAAGCAATTACTATTCACTGTGATATCCCTTCAAGAGATGATGTGAGAAAGAGATGGAGTAAAGATAGAGCCATGTGAGGCTTCAAACAAGGCAGCCTTTGAGCTGGACCTTGAAGGATGGGGAAGAGAATGTGATGGGTTTGTTGGTTGGAGAACAGCAAGAGCAGAGTTCTAGAGGCAAGAGTGAGAACAGCTCAAGCAAGCTGATGATTATGGGTAGTTACTCTGTGCCAAGCCTTGGGCTGTGGGTAGAAATGTAGAATTACAGGTGACACCACCACATCTGTCCTCTTAGAACATGATGAAGACCATATTTTCTGACACACCAAAGAAAGGAAGACAGGGCCCAAGAAGGCAGCTTGCCATGTAACATTGTGGTAAAACCCCACCAGAACAATGTGGCACCTGCTGTCAGGGCCCAGTGGACCACTGCATGGAGTTGATTGCATTGGGAAGCCAGTTTCCTCTACAGTACCAAAGAACAGCTGGTCCACTCTCAGGAACCCTGGAATCCCCATCCAGGAACCCAGAGGGCTCATAGCTAATTCCCTAATTTAAAGATGTACCATGTTCCCTAACTTAAAGATGTACCATCATCCTGGTACTGAGATATTTTCCCAAAGCTCCTACAGAATGGACAGTGATGAAAATCTGTTAGCCAACTTAAAAGCAAGAGCAAGTATAGAGGACACTCAAACCAGTCCCCAATCCCAAATCATACCTGTACCATGATTCTTTCTGGATAAAGCAGTTCATCCTTTTGGTTATTCCCCAGACATGGACAGAATATCAGCTAAGTGAAAAGCCCTATGGGGAGGCTGCAGGGAGCAAAAAAGCACATCAGACATAGTGGCCACAGATGTAGAGCTCCAGGCTGCTAGTGACAGGCCTTAGGAACACATATGGTTGTTCCCAGAGGTGCTTTTCTACTGGCTGGTGAAAGAGAAAGGGTAATCCCAGGAGAGTGAGGGAGTATATCATACAAGTGGGTAATCAGCATGGGAGAAAAAGTCAACCTTCAGGAAGCATTTTTCTCCTACAAATTAGCAAGGTTTTTTCTTTAATGAGAATATCCAATGCTGGGAGGATATGGTGAGTCAGAAACATGTTAAGTTCTGCCAGTGGAGGTATTAATTGTTACTGCATTTCTGGAAAGGGGTTTGACATCAAGGACCTTGGTCTGTAATTTTCTTTTTTTTGTTATGTCCTTTTCTGGTTTTTGTATCAAGGTGATATTGGCTTCCTAGAATGAGTTGGGAAGGTTTCCTTCCTTCTCAATGTTTTGAAATTGTTTCTGTAGTACAGCTACCAGTTCTTTGTTTGGTAAAATTCAGCTGTGAAACCCTCTGGTCTGGAATTTTTGTTGGAAGATTTTTATTGCTGCTTCAATTTCATTACCTGATATTGGTCTCTTCAGGAGTTCTATTTCTTCCTGATTGAGCCTAGAGAAGTTGTATGTTTCCAGGAATTTGTCCATTTCCTCAACTTTTCAAGTTTATGTTCATAGAGAATTTTATAATATTCAGAGATGATATTTTGTATTTCCATGGTATCAATTGTAATATCTCCTTTTTCATTTCTGATTGACCTTATTAGGGTCCTTTCTTTCACTGGTTAATCTAGCAAGAGGCTTGTCGATTTTACCTTTTCAAAGAACTAACTTTTTGTTTCATTAATCTTCTGTATAATTCTTTCAGCATCAATTTCATTTAGTTCTGCTCTGAGCTTAGTTGTTTCTTCTGCTGGGTTTGGAATTGGTTTGCTCTTCCTTTTCCAATTCCTTGATACAACTCATTAGATTGTTGGTTGATTTGTGATCTTTCTGTCTTCTGGACATAGGCATTTAAGGCTATGAGTTTTTCTCTTAGGACTACTTTTGCAGAATCCCACAGATTTTGGTAACCTGTGTCTGCTTTATCATTTAGTTCGAAGAATCTTTTGATTTCCATATTAATTGGAATATTAATAATATTCCAATTCCATATTAATGAATCCTCCTTAACCCAATAATTGTTGAGCATTAGGTTGTTTAATTTACATGACTTTGTGTAGAGTCGAGTATTTTTGTTGGAATTGATTTCCAATTTTATTCCACTGTGGTCTGAGAAGATACATGGTATAATTTCTATTTTTTTTTCTTCTCTTTATTTTATTTATTTATTTATTTATTTTGAAACAGAGTCTCACTCTATTGCCCTGGCTAGAGTGCCATGGTATCAGCCTAGCTCACAGCAACCTCAAATTCCTGGGCTCAAGTGATCCTACTGCCTCAGCCTCCCAAGTAACTGAGACTATAGGCATGCGCCACCATGCCCGGCTAATTTTTCTTATATATTTTTAGTTGGCCAATTAATTTCTTTCTAGTTTTAGTAGAGACAGGGTCTCGCTCTTGCTCGGGCTGGTTTCGAACTCCTGACCTTGAGTGATCCACCCGCCTCTGCCTCCCAGAATGCTAGAAATTATAGGCGTGAGCCACTGTGCTGGCCTTTTTTTGGTGTTTTTTTTTTTTTTTTTAATTTGTTGAGACATGCTTCGTGGCCTAGGATGTGATCAATCTTAGAGAATATTCAGTGAACTGATGAGAAGAATGTATTAATATATTCAGTAACTTGAGGGTAGAATGTTCTGTAAATGTCTGTAGGCCCATTTGTTCGAAAGTCCTGTTTAAGTCCATTGTTTCTTGTTTATTTTCTGTTTGGAGGATCTGTCCCATTGTGTCAGTGGGGTGTTGAAGTCCTCAGCTATTATAATGCTGCTGTTTATCCTTTTGTTTAGATCTAGTAGGCTTTGCTTTGTGAATCTGGGCATACCTGTGTTAGGTACATAGATATTTAGGATTGTTATGTCGTCTTGTTGAATTGTTACCTTCACCATTATATAATAACCGTTTGTCTTTACTTTTGTTAATTTGAAGTATACGTTATCTGATAAGAGAACTGCTACACCAACTTTCTTTTGGTTTCCATTTGCATGGAATGTTGTTTTCTATCCCTTCGCCTTGAGTCTGAATGAATCCTTGTGGGTTAGTTACATTTTCTGGAGACAGCAGATACTTGGCTTGTATTTTTTTTATCCATTCAGCCATTCAGCTCTGAGTACTTCTGTAGGGTAGGTCTGATCTTGACAAATTCCCTCAGCTTTTGCTTGTCTGAGTAAGTCTTGATTTGTCCCTCCTATAAGAAACTTAGTTTTGCAGGATGCACAATTCTAGGCCGGTGATTATTCTGTTTGAGAAGATTGAGAATAGGGCCTCAGTCCCTTCTGACTTGCAAGGTCTCAGTTGAGAAGTCTGCAGTTAGTCTGACGGGTTTTCCTTTGTAAATTACCTGATGCTTTCACCTTACAGTTCATGGAAGAAAGCTAGCACTCTGGTCATCTCTGTCCCTTTCTCCAGAAGACAGCTCACCCAGAATGTCCAGACTCTGGGGTCACACAGATCCTCTGGGCCCCACCAGTCCCCTGTGGCTCCCGCATTCTGGGCTGGAGTTTGGAAATGTTTGCGTGGGAACGAATGACATGAAATCTGAGGGGCTGAGGCCTCCTGGGGAGGACAAAGGTGCACGGTGGGTAGAGAAGCAATATAGCGCCTGCTGTCTGAGCTTAGGTCTGCGGTGATAGGGAATGATCCCAAGGGCACCGGCTGCCTGTTGCTTCGTCCTCACTAAGCTCCCAGTTCACTGGTGGCAGCAGCTTCCGGGCTTGTGAGGGTAGAAGAGCTCACCAGCAGCTCGGGAGCCCACTGACTGCCAGAGACCCCAGGGAGGGAGAAATAAGCCGCTCCACCCACCCTTCTCACTGGACTCCAAGCCTCTCAGGGGTTGATCTTGGCTGATATCCTGCAGGATATGATGTGATCCTTTTTTTGCATTTCCCTTCTTTTGTGGGAATATTATTATAACATGGATTAAGCAGGAATACAAAATCATAGGTGTGTGTGTATATATGGCTGGGGGAAAAATGCCTTGATAAGAACTGGAAGTAAATGTTATTCTAGGTTTCTCTGGGCAAGGAGTTGACAAGTAAGATTTTAATGTGGAGCAGAAGGGACATTTCAGGGGAGCCTTGATGTTGGTTTTGGACCTGGAAAGATGGGAGAAGAACTCTGGGGGCCACACATAGACAGGGTCTGCATGGGAAGCCCTGTGTATGTGAGAAACAGTAATCTGGTCCAGCTGGAGGTGGGGCCAGAAATGAAGATCAGGGGTTAGGTGCAGTGGCTGACACCTGTAATTCTAAAAAAGCAGGGCCAGGATAGATCAAGGGCTCTTTTAAGCACTTTAGGAGGTGACTCTGACCTTGAACTGACTGAGATAGGGGCTTACAGAGAAAGAGAGCAAAACCTCGAACATGGAGAGGATTGGCCTGAGTAGCATGAGTTTGGCCCTGACAACATGCCTTCTTTCTGAGGCAATGATTCCTTCATGTCCTTCACAGGTTCAGATTCAGAACAAGAAAGTGGACATCTCTAAGGTCTCCTCCAAATGTGGGTCCAAGGCTAACATCAAGCACAAGCCTGGTAAGTGGTGCCTCTCTTGCCCAACCGGGACTCCCAGGGTGGGTGGTCCTGCTGTGGGCCAGCTGCACAGCCCTCTGGCTAGGTGGTTCATCCATGTGCCTTTATCATTCCTTAACAACTCAGCGAGCCACCTCCCACCCAGGATCCCGCAGTGGACTCAGCACAGTCCTCGGTCCCTGTGAGAGACGGGGAGGTAGGATGTGAACTTCTCAGTGGAGGAGGAGCAATTGTGAAGGCTGCCATATGCACACTCTTGAGCACCTGCCATGGGCATGGCACTGTTGGCCTAGACCTGAGGGAAACGTGTGCTCTAGGCTGAGGGTGGTGACTTTTGGGTGGTGACTTTGGGCAAGTCACTTCTCTTTTCCAGCATCAGTTTTAGCAGCTTTGAGACAAGGGTCAGGACCCTGATAAGGACGTTCCTGAGACTTCAGTGAGCCTGTGCCTCAGAAACACTAAGAACAATGACCTGGGTGGCCGGAGGGGTTGTCACATATCTCGTGCCAAGAGAATCAAAGGCAGCTGCTCATCTTGGCACCTTGGGAAGGTTCTTCCTAGAAGCTGTGCTCTGCACCCCCCCCCCCAAGCCTGGTATGCAGCCGCTTACTGCCAGCTGCAGTGATGGCGAGAATGGCTGTCCTTCTCTGTGGAGGTATTCCCACTGGCCAGACGGGGAGGTTGTCTCAGCCTCACTTTAGTAAGAGAAGCCCCATTTGGACGAGCTTATTCACAGTTCCTCGTTTGCCCTCACAGTCACCAGGAGCAGATCACTTTTTTTTTTTTTTTGAGACAGAGTCTCACTTTGTTGCCCAGGCTAGAGTGAGTGCCGTGGCGTCAGTCTAGCTCACAGCAACCTCAATCTCCTGGGCTCAGGCAATCCTGCTGCCTCAGCCTCCCGAGTAGCTGGGACTACAGGCATGTGCCACCATGTCCGGCTAATTTTTTCTATATATATTAGTTGGCCAATTAAT
Organism: Mirza zaza; assembly: GCA_008750895.1. Classification (NCBI taxonomy): domain Eukaryota; kingdom Metazoa; phylum Chordata; class Mammalia; order Primates; family Cheirogaleidae; genus Mirza; species Mirza zaza. The sequence continues at coordinate 8,202 of VSMD01084680.1, forward strand.
TTCTTTGTATTTATAGTAGAGACGGGGTCTCGCTCTTGCTCAAGCTGGTTTCGAACTCCTGACCTCGAGCAATCCACCCGCCTCGGCCTCCCAGAGTGCTAGGATTATAGGTGTGAGCCACTGCGCCCGGCCGCAGATCACATTTTTTCCCATTTCCAGATTGCACACATCACCAGTCCTTGGCCAAGCTCAAGTTTCTATTCCAGACTCCTGGCTTTGCCTGCTGGGATATTTCTCTGCCACCTTTAAGTGACCAGTTCCTTCTTGGTTCCAGGTGGAGGAGATGTCAAGATTGAAAGTCAGAAATTGAACTTCAAGGAGAAGGCCCAGGCGAAGGTGGGATCCCTCGATAATGTGGGCCACCTACCTGCAGGAGGTGCCGTGAAGGTAGCAAGTGGGTCACCAGGGAGACACAGCTGAGGAGGGGTGGGGACTATGCAGCTAGGTTCAAGGTCCTGGCAGCTAGGCGCCTGTCACCGCCCCTCAGTCTCTTCAGGAGTCATGTGTTCACCCACACCATTGCTGTTTCCCATTGTCCACCATCAGACCTGAGCGAGGCAGGAGAGGTGTAGAGGCCCCGGCCCAGCCACCTCTCACCTGTCAGCTGGAAGCGGTGGCCTGCCTTCCTTACTGAGCCCATCCCAGCCTTTTTAGAGGGACTGTGGGCTGGGGCACAGGTCATCACAGGCGAGCTCTCCCCAGCTATCTCATGGAGGAGGGGAATGTGGGTTCCTGTCCCATGTCAGGCTCCATCCCTGGCGTGGGCGCAGGATAGCACATTTTCAACTGCCAGTGACAGCAGGCTGCCTCTGCAGGGCCTGCACATGGCCTGCCCCACTGGGGCTCCAGGTGAGAGTTCAAGAAGCAGAGCTTCCCATCCTCACACTGGCTGGGCCTCTCCTCCCTTCCCCCTCCCCTCTCTCCTCCCCTCCTCCTTCACAGTACTGTGGATCCCTCTGTGTGCCAAGATGCTGTCTGTCCTCTGTTCATGTCATCAGTGGGTGGGACCCACAGGAGCAGCATCTTGCAGGCTTCCAAGCATAAGGGTAGCTGCAGCTGCTCAGGGCCTTTGCCCAGGGCTGGTCACTGCCCGTCCCTTTGTGCCATCCTCTCGGTGCTTTGACTCAAGCCCCAGTCAGCTTCTGTGAACATTTGGGGAGTCCTAGCTGTCACAGGCTCTCGGTTCATGTCCCCCACAGCTTGTGAGGATGCCGTTCTTCATTCTGTTCTGAATCAAGTCTATTTCAGTGGCATTAACTCAACTTAGTCTCTTGTCCAAGGCCACACCACAAATGAGTGGGAACCAGGATTCTAACCTGGGCTTTATATATATATATATATATAAATGTTTTACTGTTCGGTACACACGGCTGCGCTCTCAGGCCCCCACAGCTCAACACCTGAGCCTTTGTATTCTTTCCTTTATTCACATTGTCTGCCTGCATTATTTCTGGAATTATCTTTCTAATATAGTTGCCTGCTTCTTTCACTGCTCTGATTAAAAAGTACTGTGAAGTCTCCCTTGTCACTTTTTGGGCATTCAGGGACACAGGCTTTCTAGCTCACGTGTGACCTCCCACTGTTACTCTCCCTTTACTGCTTTACTCACACTGAGTGTTCAGTGTCCCCAAATTGTCCTCCTCCTGTGAAGCCCTCCAGGCCCTGGAACTCTCCCTGGGTCATACCCCTAGACACCCCCTTCCTGCCTCCCCTAGGCCCCTGGGCCCCAGAACAGTGCCCAGCACAGAAGAGGCCTCAGTGTCTGGTACGTGACCGTCCAGACAGAGGAATGGGCAAGGGCACCCCATGAGTACTGACCCTTCTCTGAGTGCATGCTGTGCCCCTTGGGGACCTTCCTGACTAGTCTTTGGCACTGCTGCTTCCCGAGCAGGTGACGGCCCTCCATCTGAAGGTTGCTCCTCAGGCTGGTTGCTAACTCTTTTGTCACAGTTACTTTTTATTTGGTACCAGCCTTGTTGAGAGGCCTGGTAACTCCCCCCTCAGAGATGCTTCACAAAGCCTTGCTTGTCACAGCGGGGCTCTAAGAGTTTCACTAGCCCATCGCTCTGAACCCTCAGGAGTTGGGCTCACAGGTGGGGGTGGGAGCAGGGGCTGGGGGCCGCATGGTCTAGATTCTCCAAGTGACTGCACACGGAGCCAGTGGGTGCTGGGACAGCAAGGGTGGGGGCTGTGTGTGAAACCCTCCACCATCACCCATTCCACTCCCTCCCCGACTGACCCTGCACTGTCTCCCCGCTGTTTCATTGTAGACTGAGGGCGGTGGCAGCGAGGCCCCTCCGTGTCCGGGCCCCCCCGCTGGGGAGGAGCTGGCCATCTCTGAGGCAGCGCCTGAAGCTGGCGCCCCTACTTCAGCCACTGGCCTCAGTGGCCACACCACCCTGTCAGTGGGTGGTGACCAAAGGGAGGCCCAGACCTTGGACAGCCAGATCCAGGAGACAAGTAAGTGGCTGGGCTCGGCCTAAGGGCCAGCCAGGGGCCCTGCCACTGGCCGCAAATTGAAACTCCTTTGTATTTTGACTAGAATGTGGCCTAAATTTTAACAAAGTAACCTTTTATTTTCCAGGCATCTAATGATGACATTCTGGTCTCGTCTTCCGTCTCCCCTGTGTTCCCCCTCTTGTCTCCCCTGTTACCCTCTCCCTTCCTCCCTCCCTCCCGTGTCACTGCAGATTGAGACCTACAGGCTGACGTTCCGGGCAAATGCCAGGGCCCGCACCGACCATGGGGCCGACATTGTCTCCCGCCCCCCCCACTTCCCTGGCGGCCCCAGCTCAGGCTCCCGGGCCCTGGGCTCCCTCTCCCGGGCTGTCTACTAGACCTGTGAGCGCTCAGGCTCTGGGCAGCCCGCTGGGCCTCCTTCCCTCCTGCCTCGCTTGCCCCGGCAGCCACAGCCCGCCCCACACCACCTTTCAGTCCCCGCCCCAGGCCCAGCTCCCTGCTTGCTCTTGTCCCTTCACTGCACCACAGCTGGAGGAGCTCGGGGACTGGGTGGGTGGGGCTAAGGTGGGGTCTAGGAGTCGGGAACAGGATTCCAACCTCCTTTGTTTGGTTTTTCTGGACCAAACCCAAAAGAAACTGGCATGCCTTCCCTCCTCCCTGGATCTACCTGGAGGGAAGAATGGAGGCGGATTCCAAGTGATGACTGGATGCTGACCCTGTCCCCTAGAGCCTGCTAAGCCACCGCCTCTCCGTTTGACCCCACAATGGCACCCTGGTGGTTTCGGGCCCCTCTTGCTGCCCTGCCCCAAGTTAGTCAGGGGTCAGTGCTGTCTGGCCCCACTGCTTACCGTACCTGCCTAGCTGCTATTATATTTTTCTTTTTCTCATTTTATTCTTTTATTTTCTAATAACCTATAAACTGGTGGAATAGTTTTGCAGGTTGAAGCCATGTCTAAATGAAAGTCCTCAGTAGGTGTTAAGGGAAACAGGGAGGGGAGATCCTTAAGCCTCCACCCAGGAGGACGTCAGGCTTTGGGAGCTGCCCTTTGGGCAGCTTGGGCCCTGGAGATGGTGTCGGCAGGGAAGTGAGGTACGGCGGCTGTGGCTGGTGAGCGGGTCAGGCACACTATGGGCTGGTCGGACTGTGGACTGGTGGTTTTGGCATTTTGTGTGTATGCTGCTTTTCGTTTCTAACCAAGAGGCTGGTTTGGGCATCTCTGTCTGTCTCATTCCCTGGGATCTGGTGGTCAGCCCTGGGATACAAGGCCCGAGGCCTGAGAAACAGGAAAGGGCCATGGAAGTGTGAAATCCTCCGGCCTGTACCTGCAGCCCAGGATACTCAGGCCCTTGTGTCCAGGGGAGCCCGAGATGTCCAGAACTCATGTGGATAGTGGGGAATCAAGTCTGGAAATTTAAAAATAAAAGACATGAGACTGAGGCCACCCCGATTCCCATATAGCCTGACTGGAGAGGGGAGGGAGGAGAGGTGAGGCCAGCCTATGGATGGGGTCCCAGCTTGGCCCAGTCTTGGGAAGGCTGCAATGATGACAAATCCTGGGAATTGTATTGACACAAAGATTCTTATTGCACTTGTATTTTTTGTATTAAAGTTTGCATGGTTTCTAATAAAGGATTAAAACATAAGTTTGTAGTGAAATGGCCTGGGAGTTTCCAAGGACTTCTCCTCTGGAGAGGCATTTGCTGCAGTGCAGATTTGCCTGAGGAGGCTGCCTCAGACTCGGCCCCTCAGGCCCTCCTCCCACTTCTGCCCCTCTGCTCCTGGCATGCCTTGGAGCTGAAGGTAAGGGTCTTGATCCCCAAGTGCAGGGAGGGCATCCCTGGGCCTGACGGATCCCCTCTTTCTGAGGTAGAGTTAACCTGGGGAGGTTTGATACCGTATTCCCAACTCCCCCAGCGCATACCAAGAAATTGCAGGGGCCTCGTGGGAAAAGTGCTGCCTGAGCCAGGGGGACCAGCTTTCCTCCTGAAAGACTGTCTGCAGAATGCTTCAACCATGCCAGGGACATCAGGGCACCAGGGTTTTGTCAGCAGGAGGAAGAGGCAAGATGAAAACTGGGGTGATGGCCCAGCTTTGTGTTGATCCTGGGGTCATGAGGATGCTGAGATTGACAGCAGGCTCCGAGTCCTTTCACTCCTTTGGCCAAGGGGGGGAGGGGGCAGGTAACTCAAGTGGGAAGCTCTAGGTGGGCAGCAGGCATGGTCAGTGTTCTTAGAGGTTGTCTGGTCACAGCTCCCTTGAAGGATCCCACAAGCCAGAGAACCAGAAAAAGCTGCCTGACAGGTGGGGACCAGAGGCCCCTATGTAATGTACTACTCTGCAGCCACTTGGGTGTGGGACATTTCTGTACTTGCCAACTTGCTTATGGCAAAGCCATTACCAGTTGTGACTCTTGTAACACTTTAAGAGTAAATAAAGCTGCCTGATGTCCCATCACACAGGCCCCCGCACTGCTTCTATATGCCTTGATTTGTCTCCACCTCTAACATCTATGTTCCCTGCCGCCGCCTCTGCCCCCAGAGACTGGTGTGCTGTGTGCACGCTGTCTTGATGACCTAAGCACTCAGCCCTCTCAGCTGTGAAGTTGTGGATATGGCCAAAGGAAAGTACCAGTGTGCTTGTGGCAAGGGCTGCCACACCGCCCAAGGGTTTGGGTCTAAGTGGGCCTCAGTGGCCTGTGGAACTCTATTCCCCAGTCTGCCTGGGGAGGGGCTGTTCACACTTGCTTTACAAAACCCACAAGAACAGCGACAGTTCTGACAGGCTCCCAGTGGGGTGGACACCTACCTATAGGAGCAGCTGTGCCAAAAGACTAGGCTGGCCCAAGCAGCTTGAGCTGGTTAACCACTTCGGTACGAGCGTGGACTATAGTCAACAGCCACAGATGAACATGCACAGCCGAGCGTCGACTATAGCCGACAGCTGTGACATGACATAATTTTTTATTTATCAAAATAAATTGTGAACATTTAAAAATAACGTAATAAAAACATGTATATGTTACCTATTCTGATTTACATTACAAATTAAGCTGCCCGTGAAGTAAAACAAGCTTTCAGTGCTTTAAAGCTTTCCTCATCACACAAGAGCAAAACGGATTCGTCATCAATGTACAGCACAAACTACCGTGCGGACTGAGTGCCGGCTGTGGGCAAGGTTTTGCGGCCGGCGAGCGCCGTACCCAAGTGGTTAACAGCACTGGTGGGTCAAATCACCACTCTTGGGGTCGGAGGCTCTAACCCTCTTCCCCTGCAAGACTTGGGGCCACAGGCAGCCCTGTCCCCAACAATAAGTATCTCAGTCTCTCCCATCTATACCTTTTTCCTCCCCTTGGTTTGGGGAACTGTGGCCCAGAGTGCTGAGGCCCTGAGAGAGGAGCCCCTAGCGGATAGCAATGCTCACAAGGGATAAATAGAACTTTATTTTAAATAAACATTTGCACTCTGTACACAGCCCCAGCAGAAGCAGGGCTCAGTCATCAGCTGTCTTGCGCACGTCAAAGCTGCCGCAGGGTCCTCTCAGCAGCTCGGCCAGCAGCGCCAGCAGCTGCCCGTGCTCCTGCTGCACGCTGGGGGGGAGCGCAGCCAGCTCGCTGCGCAGGCTCCGCTCCACCATGCGGCCCAGGGCCCGACGCAGCTCCCTCAGCAGCCGCACCGTGCGTGAGTCGCCCTCCAGCCGCAGCAGGTCACTGTCACTCAGGGAGATGGTGGCCCGGCGCCCGTCATCTGGGGGAACAGAAAAGACGGTGAGGAGTCTAGGTGAGCCACCCTAAGGAACAAGACTCAGCAGTGGGGGTAGCAGGCCCGCAGGTACCCACCGCGGATGTGCACATCCCCGTCGGTCAGGAGCAGCACAGCTAGCGGGTGCACCTGGGAGGAATCCCGGACGAAGACGCTGCCATTGGACTTGACTGCCATGAAATATGTCAGCCATCGGCTCCGTAACCGTGTGGCCTCCCTAGGGAACACAGGGCTGAGTGAGGCCACCCTTCTGGCCCTTCCCAGCTACCCCATCCAGTCCTGGCTGCCCCCCACCTGTTAATGGTCGACTTGTGCAGCAAGATGTTGCCTGATTTGGTCCTGTACGTGACACTGTTGGGCTTGAACTTCCCCTGTCGGGTGACCTTGCCTTGCCTCACCTGCAGGAATGGAGAAAAACATGAGTGCGGCTGAGCAAGGAGGTGGGGACAGGGAAGGAGGTGGGACCTGGTCAACTCCCACTCCCTGCTGGAGGCAGCACCTGGATGAGGTTGGGGTAGAGACCGGCCATCAGCACGCCCTTCACCAGCTCCTCCTCTTCGCTGTACTCATTGCACTGGGCAGAGGCCAGAGTGCAGTCTGAGGGCTTCCCCACCAGGAAAGCCTCATAAATGTTCTCAGAGAACTGCTTGATGAGTCCTGGGAAGGCAAGGTGCACAGTGAACCTGGGCCCTGGCACAAGGCTGGCAGGGGTGACGGGCAGCCAGCACGGGCAGGAAGGGTGTAAGGGGCGCGGGAGGAGACCAGGTGTGGGCGGGGCTGACCGTGGATGAACCGCAGGCTGGGCGCGTACAGCAGGTTTTCCTCCAGGTAGTTCTCCCGGGAGCTGCGGTCCTGCCAGCGCAGCACCTCCTCCCAGCCAGCGACAGCCCGCACAAAGGCCAGGTGGTCACTGCCACTGTCGTGGCTCAACAGTGCCTTCACCTGGGAAAAGAAGGTCCCCAGGTTACACGGGAGGGCCGGAGGAGGCCCCTTAGGACAGCAGATGGTGGCGGGTCTGAAGGGAGAGCCAGACGGCTACAGGAAGGGACTGGGTCTGACCTTGTCCACCTCCGCCCGGTTCTGCAAGCTGCTGCTGAAGGGGTCCCGGGTGAGGCAGGAAACCACCACCAGCAGCGGGTGCAAGCAACGGAAGATGGCAGCCAACACGATGGCCTTGGCCAGCCGGGGGTCGGTGGAGATGTGGGCCAGGCGCTGCCCGAGGGTGGTCAGGTACTCGCGCTGGTCCAGCACCCCTGCAACGGCTCGGCTGTCAGCCCCAACCTTGACGGCCCGGCCCGCCCCGCCCCGCCCCGCCCCGCCCCGCCCCGCCCCACCCCCGCTCACCGATCTCCTGGAGCAAGATCACAGCCTCGTCCACGGCCTTGATGTTTGGACTGTCCACAGCCTTGGACAGGAACTCCACTGCCTACCAGAACAAGCCAGAGCCCACCATGAGCCTGCTTCCCAACAGCCTGGTCCCTAGGCCAGGCCTGCCCTGCCCTGCCCTGCCCTGCCCTGCCGCACCGTCTTCTCGGGCATGTGGATTTTGGCTTGCAGCACCAGGTTCTCAAGGGGCGTGCGCAGGATCTCGGGCACTTGGAAAGGGACCATTTTCTCCAGCCGGCTTCGTGGGAATAAGTGATAGGCAAAGCCTGACTGGCAGCGGCCCGCACGGCCTCGGCGCTGGATCACATTTGCTCTTGACACCCACACAGTCTCCAGGCAGGACACCTGGGGGAGGGGACAGGTGAGCAGCAACAGACGTCACAGGCCTTCCTCGATGTTTCCCCACATCTCAAATAACCCTTCACCAGCCACCAGCCTCCCCCACACCAAAACAGGGACACTGAGACCCTACAAGTATGGCCTTCTCGGGACACACAAAGCAGGTCTAAGGCAGATCTAGGCTGGGCCACCTTAGTCTTCAGGTCGTAGCGTTCCTCCTTGTGCAGACCGCTGTCCACTACATGCACAATGTCATTGACCGTGATGGAGGTCTCAGCAATGTTGGTGGCCAAGACAATCTTGCGCACCCCAAGTGGAGGCTGCTGGAATATGGCCTTCTGGTCCATCATGGGGATGTTGGAGTGCACTGGTGGGCAGCAAGACACACTGGTTACGTGCCCTGCTTCCACCAAAACCACCCCTGGGGATGAAGACAGGGCAAGAATTTTGACCCTACTTCGCTGAAACTGAGGCCCAGATCAATAACATATCCAGTGAAAAGTAGCGCAGCTTGGTCAAAAACCGGGGCCCCTTGAGTCCCAGTGGGGTCAGTCCCCAAGACAGAGGACAAGACTCATTTCAGGGGATGCATCGTTCCTTATACCCGGGCTCTCACCTGGCAGGATGAGGTACTTGCTCTCGTGCATGCCCAGGGCCTCCTGGAGGCGTTGCTGCACTCCTTTGATCTCCTGCCAACCAGGCAGGAAGCACAGGATCCCACCTGTAAAGGGGCCCTGCAGGTGTGAGCCGATGCTCCTGCACACGGGGGTCGGGGTGGGCACAGGGCAGAGGGAAGCACCCACCTGGTTCCCCATGGGCATCGATGTGCAGAACCAGATCAGTCACGAGGTCCAAATCCAGTGCACATTCATCCTCAGACTGGGGTGGGGGAAGAGAGGCCACAGTCACAGCACAGGGTAAGAGGTCGTGCATAGGACACAGCCACCGTGACTCAGTGAGACGGAGCCACTTGACATGTCAGCTCCAATCCTCACATACTTGCCACACAGGCGTGATTAATCCCCCGTTTCTATCAAGGAAACTGAGGCCACCAAGCCACAGGGACAGGGAGGAGGGGAATCCACAGAGGACAGGCCAGAGCCCTGGGTGGAATGGGGCGGGAGCATCCCTCACCTCATGGTGCCGGTGCCGGTGTGGATATTGGTGCTTGCCCAGCTTGGCCAGGATGTCCTCCAGGTAGTGCTCCTTGACAGGGTACATGAAGCCAGGCACCTTGATGACAGGGCAGCCACCAAAGTAGCGGGAGAAGCGCTCATTATCCCCCGTGGCACTCATGAGCACCAGCCGCAGGGCTGGGTTGAGCCGCTGCAGGCCCTTGAGCAGAATCAGCAGGAAGTCTGTGTTCACGTCCCGCTCGTGCACCTCGTCCACGATGACGTGGCTCACACCCTCCAGGCTAGGGTTGCTCTGCAGCTTCCGCAGCAGGATGCCCACAGTGCAGAAGAGCAGGGCCCCGCCTCGGGCTGGGGGCTTGCTTTCCAACCGCACCTGGAAGCCCACATTCCGACGCAGGGAAGGGCCCAGTTCATGGCTGACCCGCTGTGCCACAGACACAGCCGAGATGCGGCGAGGTTGGGTGATGATCACATTGCAGCGGGCACCGCGGCCCTCGGTCACATAGCGCTCCAGGAGCAACTGGGGGATGCGTGTGGTCTTCCCACAGCCTGTGTCCCCAGAGATGACCACCACTGGGTGCTGCTCAATGGCACTGAGAATGGTGTCCCGATGTGGGTCCACAGGTAGCTGAGGAACCTCCTGCCAGACTGGCCCTCGCCGCCGCCACAGCTCTAATAGGCTCTGGCTCAGACGCACCTCCTCTGCTTCTGACAGGGGCATGTAGGGCTTGCCTGTGATAGGGTCACTCAGGGGCCCTGAGTCCTTGCCCAAGGGCAAGATGTCATCACTTTGCAGCCGAAGCTCTGGGGAGGTCCATGAACTGTCGACGGGGTACTGGGGGGCAGGGAGGCAAGCAACACAGTGAAAGAGAAATACCATTTTCCTCATTCGCATACAACCAGCCCCTCCACAGGATTCACCTGGGTCAGATGTTATAGCCCAACCTGCTGGGCAGAGGACTCAGTCCGTGACTGCCCAGGAACCCTCGTGTGCAAGACTGGGCTGCTCAGGGCAGGGGATCCCAGGCTCCATCCTCAGTAGGGGAAATGGGGAGTTACTACTGCCTGTCGCAGGTGGAGGCCATCAGTCTAGAGAAGATGGAGACAGACTATGGGGTCTGGGGGGCAGGGAAAGATGTTGGCGGGGCCCTCTTACATGATTCAAGAAGGTCTCTATCTTGCGGAGGATGGGCTCGGGCACCTGGATGGTACACGGTCGGCGCTGGGTCTCACCCAGCTCTCGCAAGGAAGCCAGGTTATACATGGCGTGGGTGAGCGGCTCATTGTTCCTGTCCACCAGGCCCAGGCTCTGCAGAGGGGACGTGTATAGCTCGGTCTATGCTCTGTCTCCCCAGGAACCGGCCTGGACAGGCTCAGGAGCTCCAAGAGAGAACTTGTGCAGAGCAGACTCTTTTTTCTAAGAGATTCTGGGCTTTGGCAGACAAGGTGAAGGAAGGAATAATTGGGAACTAGGAAAATGTAAATCTTGACAAAATAACAATTTTTAAAAGTGAACTCGTTAAAATTAATTCAAGAAAAGCTAAATCTGATGTGTCGGAGCAGAAGAGCTCTAACAGGGGCAGTGCCCCTTATGGGGAACCTCAGCCTGTACAGCTGGAGCCCCCGACAATACCCGACAGGCCAATCTCACCTGCACGAATTCTGAGACCAGCTCGGCCAGGCCCTCAGTGACACTAGCACGCACTACACAGACTGACCCCTCTGCCTCTGCTGCCTTGCCAAAGCCTCCCGACTCTGATCCTCCAAGTAGCCTGCCACCCTACCTCCTGGTCTCTGCATGGCACCTGTCCTATCTGTGACCTCATCATATAAAGATGGACATCGAATTTCCTGTAAACGTCTATTAATGCAACTTGATAAAACAAGCCACTGCAATGAAAACACTATCTTCTCTATGTGCCCAAGCTACCTCACCAGAGATAAAACAAGGTATTCCAAGACCTCAGGCAAATGGGTAAAACCACAGTCATTTTTTTCTATAGTCTTGTGTCACCTGTAATGACTGGACCCTGTTCACCCACCAAAGGCCAGATCAACACTCCTTCCTTAAAGAAGTCTCTCCTCAAAAAAGAACCAGTCCCCTTCCTCTGGATTTGCTGGCCCCATGAGCTGGAAGGACTTCAAGGAAAGGAGAGGGAACTAGTCCCTGTACCACGGGAGGTGCCAACACAGCCTCCCTGCTGCGGGAACAGACTCTCCCCACCAACCCCCAGGACTTCGTAGGTGTTCCCCGGCAGCCTCAGTGACACGTGCCATCCAGCTTCTCTCTCAACACCGCTGCCAACTGGAAGCCGGCCTGGCCTCTATCACGCTAAAATGCTTCTGATCATTGGTGCTTATACATTAAGCTAAAATTCAGAACTCAAAGTTCTACCTATCAGTTCTACTTCTGCCCTCCTGGGCCACAGGTACTGTTACCCATTCACTCCCTCTTCTCTCTCACCACTTCCCTGTCCTCCCTTCCTCTTCTTTCTCCAGGTTCTTGTTACCTCTCACCAAAAGCTGTATCTAAAATGTGGTTCCCTGACCCCAGTGCCTGTGGGCCAGGCACTGTGGCTCACGCCTGGAATCCTAGCACTCACTCTGGGAGGTCAAGGTGAGAGGATCTCTTGAGCTCAGGAGTCCAAGACCAGCCTGAGCAAGAACATGACCCCAACTCTACTAAAAACAGAAAAATCAGCCAGGCATCATGGCAAGCGCCTGTAGTCCCAGCTACTGGAGAAGCTGAAGCAGGAGGATCGCTTAAGCCTAGGAGTTTGAGGTTGCAGTGAGCTAGGATGACGTCACTGGCACTCTACCCAGTGAGACAGAGCGAGACTGTCTCAAAAAATTAAAATAAAATGTGGTTCCCAGAGCCAAATGTATCAAAGGGACACCTGACCACTCAGAGTAAAGTAGGGCCTATTTCTGTTTGTTCTGCACACAAAAGCCCTACTGACCTGGGTTCAGACTACCACCTTTCTCAGGCAGTCAGGCACAGTGCTAAGCCCCACCACTGTGGCATCAGCTAATTTCCAGAGTCTCTTCAAGCAAACTGCCAGCTGTAAACCAATATTGCCTTCACTTTGATGTTGAATGCTTCCTCAGTCTTCGTCCCAGATACAAAGCCATGTTACTCCTTTTGGCCACAAAGCCCAAGCTATCAGGATCTTTCTGGACACCAGGTCCGACTCTCAACACAGGCACCACCCCTCCCAGCTTGATGCCATTCAGAATGACAAGCAAGTCTCCTGGCTTGGCCCAGGTTCTGGCTAACACTTTGAGAAGGCTGGGCTCACAGGCAAAGCACCTGCACAGGGGCTCTGGAGAATTCATGGCAACAGTAGCCACAGAGCCTACAAAGAAGGCTTGGACACCAGAAAATTTTGCCCAGGCCAAAGGCCTGATGTGGTAGGTTTCATTTCCTAGAAAAGTGGACCAATTTGCCACAGGTAGAGGGGAGCTCCAAGACATCCTCATGCATCACATCAGGGAACCCCCAGACTCACCTTCAGTTTCTTGCAGGCTAAGGCTGCCGCCTTATTCTCAGCTTCTGCTTTGCGGCGCCCTTTGGCCACAAAGGTCATAGGACAGGGCCAGAGCAGAGTGAGTGTAGACAGCTTGGTCTTGGTGCCCACCGTGTGGAATTGCATGAGGTTCTATATAGAAGGCAAGAGAGATGGTTATGAAAAGGCAGGGAATGAAAAGAGACTTGTGGCATTTTCAGAATGCCAAGGAATCCTGAGACGGAATCAACTGCCATCTTCCCAGGTGCCAAGCATAAGCCACACTAGAAGTGCTACTCTACAGCCAGAAGCAAGCCCCATGCGGCTGGGCACCCTAGTCTGAGTGTGCGTCTCCTGCTGTACCTTGGCTTCCACAGCAAACAATGGTGTCTGGGCTATGCCACTACCTGCCCTCCTATTTCCCTGTCCTCTCAGCACCTTCACTGCAGCTATGAGTTGAAGCTGTCAGCATAAGCTAAAACCAGGCACATCCTGGGGGAGCAAAAGTGCCTTGCACCTGGACAGAGCTCTGTGTTAATTAACCAAAGCCCCTTAGCCTGGCAGCAACAAAGAAATTCATACCTCAGCAAGACAGCCACCCACACCTCAAACCTCCTCCCCACTGACAATCTACCACCCTGAAAAGACACGAGTCTTCCACTTCTGCAGTCCCCAGCCCATTCCCTGTGTTGCTATGGCATGACTCCTGTGCTGTTCTCTACTGCTTCACCATCTAGGAACCCGGAGCTCCTCTAGCTACCCTAGATGTGGGCTGGGTAAACAAGCCCCCTCTGTTCTCCCAGGCCCCTGTCTTTGGGGAACACCAGACATGACTAAGCAAGCTCCCCACCTACACAATTCTAGAAGACCCAACTCACCTTAGCTGTGGAGGATGACGTCGCAATCTGAATCACCTTGGCCAGAAGGTTCTTGGGAAGTGGAAACTGGGTCAGAGCCCTAATAGCACTGTCATCATCTGTCATTTCAAAGGAACCCCCCCTGAGAGGACCAAAAGTTCAGGTGAAAAAGCTGTCTTTCTTCCCAGGCCAATTAATTTCCCTTGAAGCTGTGAGTCACAGGGGCTAGGACACTGCAATCAGGAGGCATGAGACGGATGGGAAACTGGGCACCCTTGCTCAGCCTGTGATCCTCTTGCAGACACCGCCTAATGCCCCCTCGGTTCCCCCACACGGATAAAAGAGCAGAAGGGGCCGGGCGAGGTGGCTCAAGCCTGTAATCCTAGCTCTCTGGGAGGCCGAGGTAGGCAGATCGTTTGAGCTCAGGAGTTCGAGACCAGCCTGAGCAAGAGCGAGACCCCATCTCTACTATAAACAGAAAGAAATTAATTGGCCAACTAATATATATAGAAAAAATTCGCTGGGCATGGTGGCGCATGCCTGTAGTCCCAGCTACTCGGGAGGCTGAGGCAGCAGGATTGCTTGACCCCAGGAGTTTGAGGTTGCTGTGAGCTAGGCTGACGCCACGGCACTCACTCTAGCCTGGGCAACAAAGTGAGACTCTGTCTCGGAAAAAAAAAAAAAAAGAGCAGAAGGAAGGGGTTCTATGCTGCTGTTTTGCAAAAGCCCAGCCACACAGTGCAAGACCACAGCTGGCCATCACCCAGAATGGGCAGACACATCAATGAGTGATGGGACACGCACGCTGAAATGTGGGGCAGGTGCCCTCCCATCTCACAGAAGGCTGGCAGGGGACACCTACACATCCCCACATCAAGATGCAGCCAGCCTCCTGCATCCTCCAGCCCCCTGCTGTACCTTGAGTCCCTGAGTTGGGTATGGGAGTCCTGCTGGGTCATGGACAGGAAGTCGGTAACATCTATGGTCCCCTCTTCTAGCTCTTCCTCTTCATCCTCCTCTTCCTCCCGGCCCAAAGAACGGGATAGGCCCCCAGGTCCCCCTGGCCGAATGCTCTCGGGATTCAGCTGCCGCCAGGAAGTAGGGGGCATTGTGGGTTCCGGGCGCCACCAGCTGTCAGCCGGAGAGCCAAAGCGATCAGCTAGCACTCGGTACTTGGCTGCATCAAACAGCTCGTTCCGGGGACCCAGCAGACCCCAGCCCTGGCAGGGGAAAAGGAACGTTGTAAGGATCCATACCATCTTCACACCTCAGTCTACCTGGACCATGTCCAGCTACACCGTAAGTCATTTGTGTCATAGAGACATACTTTTTCATCTGTCTACCCACTTCAAGCCCTAGTCCAGAACTGGGCATAGAACACTTAAAAATGCCTAGCTCTAGCCAGGCATGGTGCCTTACACCTATAATCCCAGCACTTTGGGAGGCTGAGGCAGGAAGATCTCTTGAGGCCAGGAGTTTGAGACCAGCCCGGACAACATAGCGAGACCCCCATCTCTACCAAAAAAAAAAAAAAATTAGCCAGGAGTGGTGTGGCACACGCCTGTAGTCCCAGCTCCTCAAAGGCTGAGGCAGGAGGATGACTTGAGCCAGCAGTCTGAGGCTGCAGTAAGTAGTGAATGAGGCTACTGTACTCCAGCCCAGGTGACAAAGCAAGACACTGTCTCAAAGACAAAAATGCCTAACTTTGACAGATGAAAATGATAAGGTAAATTCTTATACCTACTTAGAAAAAAAAAATCCCATATAGCAACAAGTGAGACGATACATTCGCATAATGATCTAGAAAGCTTCAGTAAACATAGCAATTAGAAAATATGTAGCGCATACCATAGAACAGATGTAACTTTTAATGTAAAAATCCTATACTGAGAATACATTTTTCAGAAATAATTTGAAATGTTAAAGCCATTTATACAAAAATATTATTTCAAGTGTTTTACAGCTTCATTCTTTTCTACAGAAAATATCAACTAAAACATTTCCTCAGTCTCTGAGCATGTACAAAGCAACATGCTGGCCACCTGAGCATCATCAGGATAGACAAAACCTGGTCCCTGTCCTTTAGAAGCTCAGAATCTAAGAGGCAGAATGGAAATGCAGATGACCAGGGTCTAAGGAACAAAGACGTTAAGTGAGAAGCAGAACACGGAGCAGCCTACAAATAAAGCATGGGTTTAAGAAGTTACACCTTGCAGTGGTAAAGGTGACAAAGCCTGAGGGACAGCAAGAAAACGGAATTCTCGAATGGATTTCTGACATTAGGGCCATGTGACAGTGGACAGCAGGAGCCACAGGCCAGGAACCTCTCTACAGTGAGGTTTCGGTCCAATCAGACTCGTGACAAGCTGAGGAGTGACCACAGCTTTCCCAAGACTCTTTGCTTAGGCTTCTGAAATAATTATATGTAATTTTTAAAAATTCTATTCATAACAGCAACAAAAACCATAACCTACCTAAGATGAACTTAAGAAAGGTACAGACTCATATTTTTTTTAAAAGTACAAAACTTGGCAAAAGGATATAAATCCAGGGAGACCTGTGTTCTGGATGATAGAGCATTTACGTGTGAGGAGGCAAAAGCCCCTCTAAATTAACCCATAATTTGAACATAATTCCAATCAAAGTCTAGATAGGCTTTTTTAGGCATTTGACAAAATTGATTCTAAAGTTCATCGAGAAAAACAGATGCGTTAAGAACAGGAGGATTCTGCGACGTAACAGAAGAGGGCAGCAGCATGCCACACAGACTCTGGCAAGCACACGGGGTGGGGGCAGCACCTGTGCCATTCCAGGTCTCAGCTGCCAGGCCTCTGCCTCACAGGCATCACTTCTGACAAGGATGCATCTGGTTAGACAGAAAACCAATCCAAGCCTCCCAGCCCTGGGGCGTCCCCAGGTCAGCACAGTTCTCTCCCAGCCTTGGCAATCACTCTTCCCACCCTCAGAGGCTCCCTGCTGTTCCTGCTAAAGGCCCCACTTGCCCCTCCCCAGCTTTACAAACAATGAATGCTAGTACTATTCTCCTCAGCCTGCTGCTCTTCCAGAGCACCCTTTACTGGCTCAGGTTTCTCCACTAACCCCTACTTCCTCCCTCCAAGGCACTGTCTTTTCAATCTCTTTAAAACCCCTTGAAGAAACCCCATGCACTGCGCCTACTGGCATTCTCTTCTGTCTCCAGTCTTGCCCAATACTACTGCCGTCAATGAGTTTTCCCAAAGGCAAACTTGGCAGTGTCAGTCTATCAATTACTACCAGTCAGTAGCCCCAGCATCCACAGGATCAAATCAGATGTCCCACCTATGACATCTAAGGCCCTGGTGTTCTGGCTTCTGCCTGTCTATGCCAGGGCCCGGCACACAGACCCATGCTCACGCTCCTCACAGCTGCTCGTATACGCCCTGGCTTCATGCCTCTGTGGCCTGTGTGTAGAGTTTCTGCCCCATCCCTAGTCCCTGGAAAGCATCATTCTTCAAGAATAAACCTACTCTCTTCAGGAAGCTGAGGTGTGTTTATTTCCTTATGTAGACACCAGCCCTGTACACCTGTGGCTGCTCTTGGAGCACTCTGTTACCTCTTTGCCAGCACCGCACAGTAAGCAAGCTGAGGATAATGCTTAACAAATGCATCCAGTTTGGGGAAAAGGGAAAAGCTGAAGAACTATGGATACAGATATTAGGGAGTAAAAGGCTGAGTTCCAGAAAGAAGAACTCCTATCATTTCTGAAGGACAGCTTTGCAAAAAAAACCAACTCCTATAACCATAATGAGTTATCATCTCACACCAATTAGGATGGCTATTATCAAAAAAAATACAAAAAATGTGAGTTCAGGTCCCACTTAAAAAAAAATAAAATAAGGCCGGGCGTGATGGCTCACACCTGTAATCCTAGCTCTCTGGGAGGCCGAGGCGGGCGGATTGCTCGAGGTCAGGAGTTCGAAACCAGCCTGAGCAAGAGCAAGACCCCATCTCTACTATAAATAGAAAGAAATTAATTGGCCAACTAATATATATAGAAAAAATTAGCCGGGCATGGTGGCGCATGCCTGTAGTCCCAGCTACTCGGGAGGCTGAGGCAGAAGGATTACTTGAGCCCAGGAGTTTGAGGTTGCTGTGAGCTAGGCTGACGCCATGGCACTCACTAAAGCCTGGGCAACAGAGTGAGACTCTGTCTCAAAAATAAATAAATAAATAATAAAATAAAATAAAAAATAAAACTAAAAAAATAACAAGCATTACCAAGGATGTGGAGAAACTGGAACTCTTTTGCATATTGGTAGGAAAGTAAAATAATACACACATTGTGGAAAAGAGTTTGGGTGGTTCCTCAAAAAACAAATGTGCAATTACTATATGATCCAGCAATTCTACTTCTGGGCATTTTACCCAAAGGAATTGAAAGCAGGGTCTCAAAAGAGATATTTGTACACCCATGTCCATGGCAGCATTATTCACAACAGCTAAAACATGGAAGCAACCCAACTGTCCACTGGCTGACGAATGGATAAGCAAAACATGGTATATACATACAATGGAATATTAATTCAGCCTTAGAAGGAAAACTCTGACACACACTAAAACATGCATGAAACTTCGGGACATTATGCCAAGTGAAATTAGCCAGTCACAAAAGGACACAAATATTGTAAGATTCCACTTACATGAGCTATCTACAGGAGTCAAATTCTCACAGAGACAGAAAGCAGAATGGTGGCTGCCAGGGGAGGGGAGATGGGGAATTATATTTTAATGGGTACAGAGTTTCGCTTTTGCAAAACGAAAAATTTCTAGAGACTGGTTGTACAACAATGTGAATGTAGTTACATTACTGACCTGTACACTTTAAAATCGTTAAGATGGTCAATTTTATATTATGTATATTTTACAATTAAAAAAAGAGAGAGAGACTATGAGCATAGACAAGAAATAGGGAAAGGGATGGGGTTATCATGAATGAGATAATGGCTTGCTTCAGATAGGCTGGGTTTAAAGTGCATTTAAACATCCAGGCAGAGAAGGATTTTCCAACTTCAGCACTATTACTGTTTTGGGACAGGTAATTTTGCTGTAGAGGGCTGTCCTGTGCATTGTAGGATGGTTAGAAGCATTCCTGGCCTCTATCTCATAGTTGCCAGTAGCACTCCTCCAGTTGTAGCCACTAAAAATGTCTCCCAACATTGTCAAATGTCCTGTGGCTATTCACACCACTTTTTTTTTTTGAGATAGAGTCTCACTCTGTTGCCCTGGCTAGAGTGCCGTGGCATCAGCAACCTCAAACTCCTGGACTCAAGAGATCGTTCTGCCTCAGTCTCTTGAGTAGCTGGGACTACAGGCACGTGCCACCATGCCCAGCTAATTTTTTTCTATATATTAGTTGGCCAATTAATTTCTTTCTGTTTATAGTAGAGACGGGGTCTTGCTCTTGCTCAGGCTGGTCTCAAACTCCTGACCTCGGCCTCCCAGAGTACTAGGATTACAGGTGTGAGCCACCACACCCGGCCCACTTCTTTTTAACATAGTACTAGAAGTACTAGCAAGTAGCCAGGTACAGTGGCTCATGCCTTTGTTCGTTACAGTGCCTGGCCTGCAGCAGCAGTCACCAGGTTATTGTGGAGTGACTGGAGCAGTGCTCTACCTGACTTAACAGCCTTTTCTCATGGCCGGGCCCAGTGGCTCACGCCTGTAATCCTAGCACTCTGGGAGGCCGAGGCAGGCAGATTGCTGAAGTCAGGAGTTGGAAACCAGCCTGAGCAAGAGCGAGACCCCGTCTCTACTATAAATAGAAAGAAATTAAATGGCCAACTAATATATATAGAAAAAATCAGCCGAGAATGGTGGCACATGCCTGTAGTCCCAGCTACTAGGGAGGCTGAGGCAGTAGGATTGCTTGAGCCCAGAAGTTTGAGGTTGCTGTGAGCTAGGCTGACGCCATGGGACTCACTCTAGCCTGGGTAATAAAGCGAGACTCTGTCTCAAAAAAAAATGCTACTGATTTTTGTGGGTTCACAAAAGCAATCCTGCTGCCTCAGCCTACCGAGTAGCTGGGACTATAGGCATGCGCCACCATGCTCGGCTGATTTTTTCTATATATATTACTTGGCCAATTAATTTCTTTCTATTTATAGTAGAGACGGGGTCTCACTCTTGCTCAGGCTGGTTTCGAACTCCTGACCTCGAGCAATCTGCCTGCCTTGGCCTCCCAGAGTGCTAGGATTACAGGCGTGAGCCACCGCGCCCGGCCATGAGAAGAGACTGTTAAGTCAGGTAGAGCAATGCTCCAGTCACTCCACAATAACCTGGTGACTGCTGCTGCAGGCCAGGCACTGTGACGAACAAAGGTAACCAGAGGCCATAAAGATGGTTGTAACACCAGAGTAGAGAAAATGCAAACCACAAGCACAGATTGCTGTCTGCAGTGGATCAGAGCCAAGGGAAGAGTTCAGAACTTTTTGAGGCCTACAGAAAAGAATGAGAAGAGGAAGAATTTAAAAATTAAACAAAAGGGTGAGAAACGAGATGGAGAAAGATAAAAACAACAGAGAAAAGAGATGGGTAGTACGGGAGACAAGGATAACATGAGGGACTTTTCATCTTCAAATGCAGGGAGGAGGCAGGGATAGTAAAAGCCAAGAGACCATGAGTGGGAGAGAAGCTAAGGGAATGTGTCCTATGGTTTTTTTTCTCGTCAGAGAAGAGGTGAAGACTTAGGAACCTGAGGAAGATTCAAGGTTGATACAGCCACACAGGGAGTCACAAGCAGGGATGGAGAGAAGAGTTGACAGGCAATACCAAAGGCCTACCAAATGCTGAGTTACCAGAAACCTGAAAACACCACATGCCCAACCACTGGGAAGTGAGAGAAGCAATGATCACGTTTTCATTACAAGTAAGAGAGGACTATCTGGCTACAGGGAAAGAAAAGCAGAAACCAAAATGGAAATATATACATCATGCTGTACACAGGAAGTTTTCCATAAAGGGGTTCCTTTCACAAAGGGGTTTTTGAAACCACAGTAAGTAAATAACCATGGTGGCAAAAAATAATAATAATAAAATAATAAATCTATTTTCACTGGCTGAACAAGAACCCAGGAAGTGGGGGCTCAGGACAGGAGAGTACGGTTGAACACCACACCCTACCATGATGTACCTGGCACCAGAAAGACTATCAGAGCAAGGGGCAAGGAGTTTCCCAGGAGGGAAGTATGCACGGTTTTTGCTAGGAAAGGGTCACCTTGAACAGCTGGCAGGCAGCAGCTGCAGCCTGCCGCTCAGCGTCGATCTTCTTGCTGCCATAGCCTTCTACCTCCACACTCTTGGGCCATTTTATGTGCAGGGTGACTTTCTGAGGAAGAGAAGAGAGAATCAGGACCCTTGCCTCTCCAGACTACAAAGTTGCTACAAATCACATGGAGCATCAACAGCAGAACTGTGGACCTCACAGCAGCAATGTGCTAGGCTCAAAGTTGAGAGTGCAGGACAGAAGCCCCAAGCCCATCATTAACTCCTTATAAAGCTCTAACTCTCTCACTTTCAATTTATTCATTCCACCTCAAGTTGCTTTGCTTCTTCAAGGTGCCATGTCATGTCCTAGCCAGAGACCAAGACCCACTGCATGCTTCTGTGAGTCCCGGGATCTGTAAGACTCTAGGAACAGAAATTATCATCATCAACTCTAATCCTCTGCAGTCCTAGTTCCTTGACAGGAGACCAAAATCAGGAATTAGTGTACAGGCCTATCTCAGACAAGATGAGAACTCCTCATGTCATCTGCCCTGTGTTCCCTAAACCAGGCATGTGTTTCTGGCTCTTCTTCAAACATAGCTTTGCTCTGAGAGTCTCTGCTGTTTTAATTCAGAAAACCCATTCTATAGCCTCCTTGACAATAAAGAAAGAAAAGGGCAGCCAGTCTCCTTTCTGAGCCAGACCAATGTTTCTCCTTGCTATCAGCAGAGTTACCTTTTTCTTCGGTCCATTGGTGTGCACGTAGACTAGTTTGTCTTTTGCGTGTGAGATACCGAGGGCTCTTCCAATCACACTGTTGAGAAGGTTTTTGGGCTGTGGGAACTCTTTTAATAGGTCCCTAGAAGCTAAGAAAATAAGAACAAAAACATTATAGTTGTTCTTTTTCTTTTAAAAACTCCATGAGGTGTGTATCAAGGCAACCCTGGGCTGGATTCTGAGGATGTCAGCTCATGATCCCAAACCACCCAGGAGCATCTTAGAAAAGGAGAGAGGAATGGCTTTATGGTTTACAGGGGAGAGAGAGACCAGAGCCACGTGCACGACCATCTCCTGAAGGAGAAGGGACAATGACCCACACACCACAGAAGGGAACTAGCCAGCATCCTCTTCCCCACCCAAGATCATAATAAAATACATCAGCCACAGAAGCCTGGATGGTCAATAAACCCCCCTACTCTGATGTCTGAAAGAAGACACTAAACAAAAAAAACAAAACAATAATTCACCACACACACAAACTGGAGATCGAGACAATGCAAGGCCCTTCTTAAAGACACACTAAAGGAAGGATTGGCCCCATGTAGCTTGGTTATAAGATCCAGAGTCTGAATACCAGGGCCCAGCCCTTAACTGTACCTAAGCACTCTGCAGAAGGCCTCCATAGAGCCAGACTATGCATAGGGAATTATTAAAGACCTCTAGAGCTGAGACATATGTATGAGCTATTCCTCCATCAAGTTCTCTGGAGTCAAGGGGAGAAAAGATGTATCACGTACAATGACAGGTATCTCAATTCTTTCTCTGTATCAATCTCAGAGCACAAATGGGTGAGATATCCATCTAAAGGCAGCTTGTGCTAGACACAGGGCTTGGCAAGGCCATCAAGAGGCCTGCAAGATACAAAATGAAGGGCCCTAAAACACCAGAGTAGCCCTTCAAGAGACACAGGGCCAAAGACCTGTGGAGGAGATAAGTGGCCCTTTCATTCTCCACCCCCAGTCTCTGGCAGCTCCAAAGTAGAACCTCTATACACGCACATGTGTATCTGTGTGCATCATAATCACCTGGGAAGCTTTTTCACAGCACTGAACATCCTGTTCCCCACAGGGCACCTGAGAATGGCAGCGATGTTGGGGAAAGCTCCATATTTTGAAAAAGCTCCTCCAGTTCTATGTAACCCAGCTGCCTGGTTTAAGACTCTGTTTCCTTGGGTCAGACTCCTATGTCAACTGGAAAGGATGGAGGATGCCCAGTACTGCCGCCCTCTAAGTGATAATTTGTAAAGCAACTAAGAATCAACCAGTTAGAAAAGAGTATCTAAGGAAACTCAAGGGGGGTTGACGCCACAGAAGAACCCAACTTTAATCAGCCTACTTAGACCTGCAAGAATAATAACAGATATGCACTGAGACTCCCTTCATTTCTATAAGGTAGGCTGGCTTTCTCTATCCATCTTTGATGGGTAGGGATGCTCTCACCAGTTTCATTCTCTGTACTACTCAAGAGGCACAAAACTAGAGTCCACAAGACAAGTCATTCTGTCTCTATTTGAGATCCTGAGATCCCAGGCATATTGGGGGTTATTTCCCACACTGATGAGGGTGTGCTCGACCTTGATGCTTTAACACTTGTCCACGAATCTGGCAGGAGTTGCACTTTTACCCGTTTTTCCCACTCCTTCGAGGTCCCGCACCCCTCACCTACTCTTGCCCGGTGCAGGCACTCTGGGGGGCCCCATTAGGGCCTGTGCCACGCTGAGCTTTATAAACGGCAGGGCCGGGGCCCGCCAGCGGATGGCAGTCTCGGCCAATACCGGAGAGGGGACCCCAGCCCGCCACGGTCGATCCCCGTCTGCGCCCATAACTCTGCCATCCCCAGGAGTCAAGGGCATAGAGGCCCGTCCGCCTCCGCCCTCACCGTTCACCATGCTTCCGTCGCCTTCCCCGGGACTGCCGGGGGCCATCCTCAAGTCGGCCTCGGCGGCCTCTTTGGTGTGGTCCGGGCAGGCGCAGCCTGACGAGAGGCCGCGCGAGCGTCCCTGTCGCCCAGCAGCGCGGGGACCTAGTGGCCGCAGGCGCGGAGAGACGCCGGCAGCCAGCACCATGAGCCTCCTGACGGCCGCCATCTCGCTCCCACCGACCCCCGCGGCCCCAAAGCGCCGCAAGACCCGACGAGGAGAGCGGGAGAGGCGGATCCGAGCGCCGCGCGCCCCCTGCCGGCTGGAGGACCCCAGGACTTGGACCCTGCTGAAATCGCTGCCCAGTGTATCCAAACCCTTGTACTAGTCATCCGGATCTGAGGAAAGAGGGAATGAGGTTTTGGCGGGAGAAATGGTGCTAGGTCTTAGCTCAATATCTATCTAAGGAAATGAACCTAGTTCCCGCTAGGTCCTACCAATTGTTCATAAATACCTCTCACATGCCTCTAGCAAATTTGCATCCCAATCTTATTTAATGGCTTACAAATTAAACCTGGTGAAGAACCTGGAGCCAGGACAGAGAAAACCTCTTAAATGTAAACTGACCAGATTTAATCGCCAGGACTGCAGTGGAAGGTGAAAACATCCAACTTGGAACACTGTGCCAAGAACTGTGTTGGTCCAGCAGTGAAAATGCTTTTCCTACTTGTTTGAAAGCCAGATGGAGCTGGGCACAGTGGCCCACACCTGTAATTCCAGCTACTCGGTAGGCCCAGGTGGGAGGATCACTTAAGACCAGGAGTTCAAGACCAGCCTGGGCAATGTGGCAAAACCCCATGTCAAAAAAAAAAAAAAAAGCCAGTTGGAATTCCATTTCCAAACTACTATGCCTGGATCTTTGCCACGCTCAGTCCTCTTCTGCCTATTATGACCTTGAGGAGGAGGGTTCTGGGTCAGCTGGAAATCAGACTGACTCTGCATGTTGTGGGCAGTGACAGTGCAGAGCAAGGAGCCTCAAAGTCTCAGTGTCCTGAAAGATGACCTTGGTCAGAGGTTGGCAGTGCAGCTGGGGGTAAGCTGGGAGGAAGGGATATGTTTGTTTGTTTTACAATTCTAGATCTGACTACAATCACTCCCTGGAGGGCTTACTGAAACACATTGCTGGGCTGGGCACAATGGTTCAGGCCTGTAATCCTAGCACTTTAGGAGGATCACTTGTGGCCAAAAGTTCAAGATCAGCCTGAGCAATATGGTGAGATCCTGTCTCTACAAAAAATAGAAAGATTAGCCAAGTATGGGGGTGCGCACCTGTAGTCCCAGCTATTCAGAAGAATCGCTTCAGCCCAGGAGTTCGAGGTTTGCAGTGAGCTATGATGGCACCACTGCACTCTACCCCAGACAACAGACCGAGACCCTGTCTCAAAAAAAAAAAAAAAAAAAAAACAATTGCTGGGAGCCACCATCAGTTTTTTGTTCATTAGGTCTTGCATGGGGCCTGAGAATCTGTATGTGTTTTAACACATTCCCAGGGAGTATACACATTCAGGGAAACCTGAATATATGCTCCCAGGTAGGGGAGTGGTGGACAAGTTCCCAAGTGATGCTGAGGCTGCTGGTCTGGGACTACATTCTAAGAACTGCTGGCTTATGGAAAGAACATGGGATTTGAGTCCTAATATTTGGGCTTAGTCTCAACTCTACCACCTGCCAGCTGAGAACCTTGGGCAATTTCATCAACTGGGAAAATTAGGACAAACTTGCTCTATTCATTTTGTACAGCTGTTAGGATCAAATGGGAATATTTAGAAAAAGGCCCTGCAAAGTGCTTTGTTAGAAAAGCCCCTGCCCTCTGAGATCTGAGGCAATGGAGGACAGGTCCCTTGGAGACAGACCTGGGCAGGGTAGTAAGGCTTCAACTCTAGCTCCTCCATTTACTCTTCAGGAGGTTTTTACCAGAAAAGGGGCAAAATGGAAAGGTGGCTTTGGCAGCAAATGTCTGACACAGCAATTGCCACCAGGGGACACCATCTGTATT
Organism: Mirza zaza; assembly: GCA_008750895.1. NCBI lineage: Eukaryota > Metazoa > Chordata > Mammalia > Primates > Cheirogaleidae > Mirza > Mirza zaza. The sequence goes on from VSMD01084680.1 coordinate 33,581, forward strand.
AAACACCCCTAGCCAGAGCATCCATATTGGGGGTGGAGAACATGACTCTCTAAGGACTTTGCATTTGGCCAGGTAGCACTTTTTTTTTTGGAGACAGAGTCTCACTCTGTTCTCCAGGCTAGAGTACTGTGGCATCAGCCTAGCTCACAGCAAACTCAAACTCCTGGGCTCAAGCAACCCTCCTGCCTCAGCCTCCCGAGTAGCTGGGACTACAGGCATGTGCCACTATGCCCAGCTAATTTTTCTATTTTTGGCAGAGACGGGGTCTCCCTCTTGCTCAGGCTGGTTTCAAACTCCTGACCTTGAGCGATCTGCCTGCCTTGGCCTCCCAGAGTGCTAGGATTACAGGCATGAGCCACCGTGCCCGGCCCAGGTAGCACATTAATTTGCCAAGCATCACTATCCACCCAGCTTCAGGAGAGGTTTTTAAGGATTGTTAGCAGCCCAAATGCCTCAAAAAAAAAAAAAAAAAAAAAATCCAGAAAGCTTACCAGGCCTGGTAGTGGCAGCAATTGATGAGGAAAACCTTTGAAACTGTGGTGTCTGAAAGCTAAGGAGACAACACCCGAGAAAGACCACACCTGGAAAGCAGGACCTGAGCCCTCAAGACACTATAGGAAGCCCTCAGTATAGCACTCTACTCTGAAAACCACTTGGCATAAGGTTGAAATGCTATGACTTCCTGGATTTGCTTCTAAAGGGGCCAAAGTGGCCGGGCACGGTGGCTCAAGCCTGTAATCCTAGCTCTCTGGGAGGCCGAGGTGGGCGGATCATTTGAGCTCAGGAGTTCGAGACCAGCCTGAGCAAGAGCGAGACCCCATCTCTACTATAAATAGAAAGAAATTAATTGGCCAACTAATATATATAGAAAAAATTCGCTGGGCATGGTGGCACATCCTGTAGTCCCAGCTACTTGGGAGGCTGAGGCAGCAGGATTGCTTGAGCCCAGGAGTTTGAGGTTGCTGTGAGCTAGGCTGACGCCATGGCACTCACTCTAGCCTGGGCAATAAAGTGAGACTCTGTCTCAAAAAAAATAAATAAATAAAGGGGCCAAAGTGAAGAGATACATACAAAGCTAAATTGGCCATGACTTCTTAATTGTTCAAGCTGGGTGACAGGTACATGGGGGTTCATTATACTATTTTCTCTGTTTTAGAAAATGTATTTCAAAGAGACGTTTGAAATTTTATGTAAAAAAAATCAAGTGATTAGGCTCAATTGTAGGCTAAAATTAAAAAAAAAAACAGGCCGGGCGCAGTGGCTCACGCCTGTAATCCTAGCACTCTGGGAGGCCGAGGCGGGCGGATTGCTCAAGGTCAGGAGTTCAAAACCAGCCTGAGCAAGAGCTAGACCCTGTCTCTACTATAAATAGAAAAATTAATTGGCCAACTAATATATATAGAAAAAATTAGCTGGGCATGGTGGCGCATGCCTGTAGTCCCAGCTACTTGGGAGGCTGAGGCAGCAGGATTGCTTGAGCCCAGGAGTTTGAGGTTGCTGTGAGCTAGGCTGACGCCACGGCACTCACTCTAGCCTGGACAACAAAGTGAGACTCTGTATCAAAAATAATAATAAAAAAATAAAAATAAAATAAAAAAAACCAAGTGATGCCGACCAGTTAGTTGGCTCTTAGGGAGCTCTCTGTTTCCTTTTCCTATTTCATTTACTTCAACTGGGCTCTAACAGCTAGAGTCCCCTGAGGAAATATTTCACCCCCACAAACCTCACTGACTCTTGTAAAATGAAGGTAACTCTTTACACCAGCACTTGGAATCTTTCTGGTCTAGAACAGGAGTTGGCAAACTATAGCCTGCAGACCAAATCCAGCCCACTGTCTGTTGTTATAAAGTTTTATTGGAACGTAGCCATGCTCATTTGTTTATTATGTTATTTTATTATGATATGTTAGTTATTATCTATGACTACTTTCAAGTTATAGTGGCAGAGTAAAAAACTGCAACAGAAAGCATTTGGCCCTCACAGCCTAAAATATTTACTATCTGACCCTTATAAAAAAAGTTTGCCAAGCCCTGCTCTAAAGGACCCTAAAGAAAGTTTCAGAGGCTCCGACATGCCCCTCTTCCTTTCCACCAACATTAAGCCTTCTCTTCCATGTTCTTGGATGAAAGTCGATTCCTTTGCCTGTGAAAAAGGAGGGAAGTTCTGAAAAAACAAAGGGTTTACTGGCTCTGAGATATCTCTCTGACCACTTCTGGATCAGGCATGACATCTGGTACTAAATATGCTAAACAACTATATCTGGTAGGATGGAATTAACGTATAAAGAACTGCTGAATACAGAGGAGGATATTTTAGGAACCCAAACTTTGGAGACCCCAAGAAAAGGCAACAGGAGAAAGCCTAAGATAGTTCAGGCTTTGGGGCATACCAGAGAATTTCTGGAGGGAAAGTGGAAGGGACCACCAACACCTGAACCAACTGGGGATCTCTGCCAACATTCTGGCAACTTAATCATAGTTAGATATTTTACAGATGTTCAAAATGGCAAGAAAGGATGGTAAGAGGAGCTATAGGAGCCGGGAGGGCACCCTGACCACTCTACCAGGTCACCTGTCCTCAAGGCTTTCTCTTCCACCTATGTAAAGCCTCAGGTCCCTTATAAACCACCATATCAAGAAGAGGGGACATATTTTTATGAGGGAATAGGCGGAAAAGATCACTTTTGTGGTCCTCTAGATCCTGCCAGAGGAAAGTGTTATCCCATGTTGCTTTCTAGCACCTGTGTCTTAAATCTGGGTGAGTGGGGAAGGTTCACAGAGGACACTTAGAGGTGAGTTTCTTGATTTATTCACCATTTACCTTGGAAGGAGGCCTCATTAAGAGGCTGGCAGGAGAGTGTGGGGTAAGCAGGTGGGAAAGGAGGTGATTTTTTTTTCAATTCCAAATCTGACTCTGATGAGCCCTGTGATTGACACAAGTGGCCACTATTTTCTGAGCAGTTTTCCTTATGTGAACACCAGAGAGACTGTTTCTGCCACACACACCTCCCTGTATGGGCAGAAGCACCAGTAAAGCCCAGGGAATTAGAAAGCGTGGCAGAAAGGCCTAATAGTAATATGAGGGCTAAGAGGTCTGTTGCTTCTGGCTGAGAGAAAGAGAGAGAGAGAAAGCAAAGATGCACACACCCATGGATGCCTTCTGGAGGTGCAGCTGTGAAAGACAATCAGGCTCAAGGGTCTGTGCTGCTCCAGGAGAGAGAGCGTGGCACCTGTGGGACTGTCCCAAAGGGGCAACTGCCCATCCCATGATCAGCATTCTCCTCTGCATGTGCTCAAGGAGGCACTGCCTACCCGACTGCCTGGTTAACCCCAACTAACCATCTTCAAGCTTAGCCACAGCACATCTGACACTCTCAGAGCCACTCACCTGCCATGTTGGAAATGTTAACGTTCAGCCTTTTCGAGTTACAGGGCATTTTAAGAAAGAAAAAAAAAAGGGCAATCAACTCTTGTTTTGGTAACGGTAGGGGGGTGGCATTTCTTTAAAACCTAAGTCAAATGGTCAGAGGGGCTGGAAGTACTTATTTCTATACCGTTGTCAGTAGTCAGAGCCACTGCAGCAGGAGGGCAGTGCTCGTGAAAACTGCCTGGGAACATGGCAGCAGCATGTGCCACAGAAACTGAGCTGCTCTGTGCTCCCTGTGCCCCTCTTGAGCGTTTGACCTTCAAAGCACTTTACAGTCTAGAGAAGACATGCTGTCTCCAGATGAGGCAAAAATTCTATTACCTAAAATAGTGCTCTTTCTGCTAGGCAGAGAGGTAATAAGAGGTAGCCTATGGAGCAGAGAAGAGTAGCTAGCAGGTCAAAAAGGCCACCAGGAGCACTAGCCTTCGCAGACCTGGAAAAGATCTAAGTCTGAGGGAGGACAGGACACACTCCTGTGCAGAGATGCTTCCCTGGGTCCTATTACTGGCCCTGTCCCTGTGTACCAGTGGGACCTGAGGCAAGCTGTCACTTATCTGGATGCTCTAACATTCTCCACAATCAAAGGGACAGCCCACCTTGCCAAATGGACTGAGAGACACATTTTGATGTCAGTAAAGTGCTTTGAGGTGCAGGAAGGGAGACAGGGAAGTGATCTGCTGCCTATCCCCAAAGCCTCCAAGATGGAGAGCAGTGGGCTGAGTTAGGGCTCTCTGTTCTGGCCCTGCTACAAGCACCTTGCTCTCTGAGCTAACTGAGCCAGGGACTTTCTAGAAGCCTGGAAGACTCAAGCCCTGCAGATTTGCCATGTTGGTGCTGAATGCCCAGACTAAGCCTAGGCTTTATTCCACGCCACACAAGGAGGCCCAGGAGGACTATAGGGTCCAAGCCATGTGATGAAGGATCATGAAAAAACCCAGACCTTTCCAAGTACTGTCTCCCTCAGGGCTCCAAGAGCTCTGCTAACCCCACCCCTCCCCACTCACTTTCCAGAGGCCCATGGCCCTGGCACCAGGGTTCCCACTGCCGCCCGCCTCCCCACAGACCCTGGACCAAGCTGTTGCGAGAGGCATGGTTCCTCCCTTACCTCGAGAGATGGTCCCTCCAGGGGCAGGGTTGACACACATGGGTGGAAGGCGGGGTGGGGGAAGTTTGCACTGACGCTGCCTGTGCTGGGCCCGATCTGGGGAAAGAGACAGGGCATCAGGGCAACATGTTCTCACCCCTCACAGTAACAGACCCCTGAACTGACACACCCAAGAGCATCTGTGAGCTCTGGGCAGCAGGGCTGCTGGACAGCACTGGGAATCAGTCTCAGGTTCTGAAGAACAATGTTAACAATGCCACACAAGAAGTAAGCAATTGTCTTACATAGATATAATACATGATACCCTTATAGAGAGCCCTTCCTGGCTTTCAGACAAACCCTCAACTCTTCCTATTCCCTTAGCTACCTTCTATAAGCTTAACACTCATCTTATATATTTCTCTATAGTCAAATTGTAAGGATGAGACAGGACAGCACTTAAAAACTGAATGCCACAATACCACGTAGACCAAAGGATCATCTATCTTCCACTTATGGTAGCTAAGCATTTACTATGGGCACCTCAGCCAGCAAACCTCAAATTACTCTTTCCCTCTAACAACTGGGCAAAGACAGTGACTCAATGTCTGTTGGAGTCCAGCTTGGGAGCCAAAACCAGATCCACACCTACCAGCCTTCTCCCTCTTTCTAAAAGTGAATAACCTGCCATTCCAAATATTTCCATTCATTTGGAGACTAAATGCTACCTATCAGTGACCTACAAAATATATTTTTAACACATTGACTGCCACACTAGAAAAGAAATTTTTTCCTTAGGGCCACAATGTTTTATTATGAAAATAGAATAAAAACTTTGAAAACAAAATGATCCTTTCTAATTTAATGCAAATTTTGTTATTTTTTATTGTTTTCTGTGTGGGAGTTATATGCAACTTGAAATTCGAGTTCTTGAGGCTCCCAAGGTGAAGAGAAATGTGAGTTACATATGCTTCATGAGGCCCAGGGCTCAAAACTAGTGTGACTTAAATACAACTCACTTGGCAGTTAATGTGTTAACAAGTCCCCAAAACTTGAGGTGTATTAATTAAAATTAAAGCATTCACTGAGTCTTCCATGGGAAGGTGAAAATGCATGGGTAAGGAAGGCTTACAGTCTTTTAAACCACCTAAATGTTGATAATATCAGAGAATCACTAGTCTGGGAGAAAACGTGCATGGGGCTCTTTGCTCTCTTTGCACCACTGGTTTCAGTATAAGAAATGGGGGAGGAGAGGAGGACCAAGAAACAGCCACACTTACTTGACAACTGAGAAATCGCCTGTTCTGCTACAAAAATGCTGGTTCCTATAATGCAAATTAGCTCATATACAATTGGTAAATAGGGGAATGATATCAGTAAAACATAAGAACTTTTGTTTCAAAAAATTCTGAAGGCAAGAGAGCTACAAAAGCAGGGGCAGAATTATAATCTTCAGCAGGAAAAGAAAAAGCTCTTTCAGCTATATTTTTTTAATTAAAATTAAAACTCTCTATAGAGAATCAAGGTGGTAGATACATGGATGTTTATAATTTCTTTATGAAAGTTTTCATAAGAAAATGTGGAAAAAATGTTTGGGAGAAAAAGCAAGCACCTGCACTCAGACCCTTCTCCCCCACACTGCCAGCTGCACACACTCCTTTACCCTGCTGGTTCAGAGCTTCCCTTCCACCTGCATTGCAGCAACTGCCAGCTCTGTTCTCATTAGAATGCTCATTACACATTTTTAGCATCATACTTAGCTGCCTGCCTACGGGGTCCAAAGCATCTTCTCAGACTCCAATTATTGTTTTGTCATATTCTGGTCATAAAGTTGTAGTTGCATTGCCCTAATTTTTCCCAGAAGACCTCTTACATTAATTTAGATGTGTGATTTTACAGAAAACATATATAGTGTTACAGCAGAAGTACTTGTAGGATCTTCTAGAACTAAGTGGCTAGAATCAACATTTATTTTGGGCCAGTCAAGGTGGCTCACGCCTGTAATCCTAGCACTCTGGGAGGCTGAGGCAGGAGGATCGCTCAAGGTCAGGAGTTCAAAACCAGCCTGAACAAGACCGAGACCCTGTCTCTACTAAAAATAGAAAGAAATTAATTGGCCAAGTAATACATATACAAAAAATTAGCCGGGCATGGTGGCACATGCCTGTAGTCCCAACTACTCGGGAGGCTGAGGCAGCAGGATTGCTTGAGCCCAGGAGTTTGAGGTTGCTGTGAGCTAGGCTGATGCCACGGCACTCACTCTAGCCTGGGCAACAAAGCAAGACTCTGTCTCAAAAAAAAAAAAAAAGAAACATTTATTTTGAAACTAATTCTAGTTCTACCTTGAAACTAAGGTTGGAAATGACCAGCTCGACCTCTCCATTCCTGTTTGAGGAAGGTTCTCATTCATATCTAAGGATGCTGGATTGGGGGAAAAAAAAAAGGCTGTGTGCAGTGGCTCACACCTGCAATCCTAGTACTTTGGGAGGTCAAGGCTGGAAGTCACTTAAAGCCAGGAGTTCGAGACCAGCTTGAGCAACATAGCAAGGCCGTGTCTCTACAAAATTTTTTAAAAATTAACCAGGAGCCAGGCGCGGTGGCTCACACCTATAATCCTAGCACTCTGGGAGGCTGAGGCAGGCGGATTGCTCAAGTTCAGGAGTTCGAAACCAGCCTGAGCAAGAGCTAGACCCCGTCTCTACTATAAATAGAAAGAAATTAATTGGCCAACTAATATATATATAGAGAAAAAATTAGTTGGGCACGGTGGCGCATGCCTGTAGTCCCAGCTACTTGGGAGGCTGAGGCAGCAGGATTGCTTGAGCCCAGGAGTTTGAGGTTGCTGTGAGCTAGGCTGACGCCACGGCACTCACTCTAGCCTGGGCAACAAAGCAAGACTCTGTCTCAAAAAAAAAAAAAAAAACAATTAGCCAGGAATGGTGATGCGTGCCTATAGTCCCAACTGTTTGGGAGGCTGAAGCAGGAAGATCACTTGAGCCCAACAGTTTGAGGTTGCAGTGAGCTATGATGACACCACTGCACTCTAGCTAGCCAGGGCAACAGAGTGAGACCCTGTCTCAAAAAAAAAAGAATAAATGATTTGATGATTATTTATTATCTCATTAAGCATTTTTAGCAATTAGAGGAAAGTTGTTACAATCCCACAATGTCAGTGAGCCCTCTTCTGACCATGTAGCTGGAGAAAAAAAATGCACATTCTTGCTACTGATCCAGTGTTTTTCAAAGTTTTGTGCTGACTGTAAAACACTCTGCTTGCTCTTTGTGGCCTGATTCTGATGGGATTACAGCTCAGAGACCAGACACCTGTGTTAAGATGCTGGCAAGGGCAGTAACAGGTAACTTACCAGGCACATGAGCATTCTAGATGGGAGGTGCCAGCAGCTCTGTTGAATTACATAACAGGAAAGATGGTAGCCAGCCACAAGAGCCAGTGGGCCACCATCCACAATGCTGCATGGAATTACATAGCTATTCCCAACAGAACCATCAAATGGCCCATGCCAATGAGACTATAAGTTCCTGAGTACCAGAAAACATCTCTGAAATATAACTGTCTTAGTGTCTCCTACACAGTAGGTGCTCAATCATGTAGCCTCACAGCAAACTGCATACTGAGGCCAGACTATATAGCTCTCCAGTAAAACACTGGCTATGGGCTGCAACTCAAAGAGATCCCCCTATTCACATTTATCATGGGTTCAAGGCCAAGACCTAGGCACAGACCATAGCCAGGTGTTCTTCCTATATCATCTCTAGTATCTTCACTATACCCCTGAAGAGAGGGGTAGGAAACAGGATCAGGTAAGTTAACACCTTGCTAGTGTTAGTGAGAACCAGATTCAAACCCTAGCCAGCCTGACTAAGGAGCTTCACATCATCAACTAACACCACATTACATTTCCTCTCAAGGTTCATAACACCCTAGGGAGGTCATAATCTCATCATGAGGAACAAAGAAATATGTAAAAAGAAAACTCCAAAAGAGATAAAGAACAGCCCTATACAACAATAAAAGTGTGACAATAAAAGTGTCACAAGGCCACACATAACCAATTGCCAAGGTCATGATGCAAACTGCAAGTGCTACCTGCATTCAGAAGACAGGAGAGGACATTTAGCCTTATAGTCAGGAAACCATGAAAAGACAGGTTTGCCAGCCTGAGTAAGAGTGAGACCCCCATCTCTACAAAAAATAGAAAAATTAGCTGGGCATGGTGGCATGTGCCAGCAGTCCCAGCTACTCCGGAGGCTGAGGCAAGAGGATCACTTGAGCCCAGGAGTTGAGGTTGCAGTGAGCTATGATGATGCCACTGCACGCCAGCATGGGCAACAAAGTGAAACCCCCATCTCAAAAAAATATATATAGTTTTGCCTGAAGAAAAACATTCAAGGCAGTGACTCTTTCTGAATCAATGGTTTACCCTAGGATCTTCAAGCATAAAATGGTTGTGGTACGTATATAATAAATTACCTGTGCAGAAAGCAAGATCCAAAATCAGACTGTATTATGTCCTGAAGCTACTTAACGATACCATGGATTTTGAGTTTACAAGGGGTCAGGCCCTGTTGTACGCTCTTTATATGTATTAGCTCATCTGATCCTTGGATCAACCCTATGAGATAGGTACTATGATTTGGCCCACTTACATCATGAGGAAATGGGACACAAAGAGGCTTGGTCACCTGCCCAAACCTTCCTGGGCAGTGAGGGACAGAGCTGTGATGTGAACCAGGCATCTGGGTCCAGAGCCTCTGCTCAGTAAGGCTATGTTGATTCCCACAAAACTGTAAAGGAGTTTTGTCCCAATACTCTCTCACCTGGACCATCTCCCTATCATATCAGAGAGTTAAATAATGTAGGAAAAAGGAGGATCATGTTTATAATGGGCTTTCTATCTTTTTACAAAATCAGTACTGTTAATTCAGAGACATTCCTGCTATGAAAAAACCTTTTTTTTTTTTGAGACAAAGTCTCACTCTGTTGCCCAGGCTAGAGTGCCATGGTATCAGCCTAGCTCGCAGCAACCTTAAACTCCTGGGCTCGATTCTCCTGCCTAAGCCTCCCAGAGTAGCTGGGACTACAGGCACACACCACTACACCTGGCTAAGAAAAAAACTATTTTCATCCATCTTTTACAAGTAGGTAGACAACAAAACCCATTGGTTAGTAAGTAAACATAAAGCAATTAAGTGATACTTAATTTTCGGCTCAAAAAAATGTGCTGTCCACACTCAAGTTCAATTTTTCCCTTTTTAGATACAGCCAAAAAAAAAAAAAGGAATTAATTTTTCCAAGCAATATGAAAACAGATGGTGGCTAGAGACAAACAAGGAAGCAGGAAGAGGTTGCTCTGAGTCCTCCTTTGGCCCCATTCAGTGGGTTACACATGGCACCACTTGGCCATGGTTTCCCAGGCCTCTAGAAACATAACTTGGAGAGGAGACACAATTGGGAAGATCTATTTAATCAGCAGTTATGGAAATTCCATTATGGTTTGCATTTATTTATAAAATATGCTCAGACAGGATCATATCAGCTTCAATACAAGCTATAAGCCTTTTATCCTTTATTCCCTTGAAGGAGAAAAGCCATGTTTCTAAGACATACAAAGCCCTCAAGATCCAGCCCTGAAGTCCTCCCCAGCTATTCACTTCCAGCAAACAGACCTTGAACTCTGCCCTATAGGCCTAACACAGCTCAATTCTGCCATTGCTTATGCAACCCCCTCAACCCATCTGCTGTAGAGCACTAATTTCAAGACTTGCCAGAGTTTCTATGACCTATCAGCGGTACAAGGAGTCAATCCACTTCTACTAGTGTTTACTGAGGCTTATCATGTGCAAAATGCTATGCCAGGTACTAGGCATGATAAAAGAGCACCACAGGCCCTAGCTGCAGGGAGCTTCCAATCTGGTGATGTAATGACTGAGAATACAGTAAGCACAAGAAAGTATAGATGCTGCACTAAAGAAAGCTGAAGAAAGATTGCATTTGGTTGACAGAATTAGGAAAAGAAGAGATAGTGTAAAACAAACACTAGCCTAGATACATAGGATTTCAATAAGCAGTGAGTACGTGGACGAGGGCATTGTGGGGAGGGTGGCAAATGTACACAATGGCCAGGGCAAGGGGTGATAACGGGTTACAAGCACCAGGCAAGACAAAAGCTAGGAAAGGACTTTGGAAAATCACCCAAAGAAAGGTCTGAAGACTATACATTGGTGAGGGATTTTCACAACCTTCACAGCTGCCCATCACAGGGAGAAAGGGTATAGGTCTCAAGCATAGTTGTCCTTACCTTTTCTGAATGAGTCCAGGCTGAACATTTCTGGCCAGGAAGGAAAGCTGGAATCCTGAAAAGAAGGAGAATGGAGAAGCAATGGTTAATATTCCTGATCCAGGAACCCACAAAGAAGGCTTCAATAAAACAGAGAGTGCCGTCCATAAGAAAAGAAAAATGAAGCTCTCTACTGCTGAGCCCCAACTGCTGCTCCCCAGTCTTAAGGATGGGAAGGCCAGCTCCCCTATAACATAATTACATGTCTTTGCTTCTTCCTAATTGAGCTTTGTTCTTTTCTCTGTCCTAAAACTCCCTGAGTCCTATTAAACAGAAAGGTATGCATTTCATCATGAGACATATAGTTCTACCTCATCACAATACTCGAAGATTTCCTTGAGACTTCCAGGAAGAAATTAAATTCTACATCAGACCCTTCTGTCACGTAGCATCAAAAAATTAGGACTGGCCGGGCGTGGTGGCTCATGCCTGTAATCCTAGCACTCTGCAAGGCAGAGGCAAGTGTATTGCTTGAGCTCAGGAGTTCAAGACCAGCCTGCGCCAAAGCAAGACCTCGTCTCTATTAAAAATAGAAAGAAGTTAATTGGCCAATTAAAAATATATTAGCCGGGCATGCTGGTGCATGCCTGTAGTCCCAGCTACTCAGAAGGCTGAGGCAGGAGGATTGCTCGAGCCTAGGAGTTTGAGGTTGCTGTGAGCTAGGCTGACGCCACAGAACTCTAGCCTAGGCAATAAAGTGAGACTCTGTCACAAAAATAAAATAGGCCTGATAAATGCCTTCTGGATAAATTGGCTTACTGGGTTTTCACAAAACCTAGTCAAGCCCCTAGGAATGAGATTGGACTGACAGTATCAAAGAGTAACTGTAGGCCGGGCACGGTGGCTCAAGCCTGTAATCCTAGCTCTCTGGGAGGCCGAGGTGGGCGGATCATTTGAGCTCAGGAGTTCGAGACCAGCCTGAGCAAGAGCGAGACCCCATCTCTACTATAAATAGAAAGAAATTAATTGGCCAACTAATATATATAGAAAAAATTAGCCGGGTATGGTAGCACATGCCTGTAGTCCCAGCTACTTGGGAGGCTGAGGCAGCAGGATTGCTTGAGCCCAGGAGTTTGAGGTTGCTGTGAGCTAGCCTGATGCCATGGCACTCACTCTAGACTGGGCAATAAAGCAAGACTCTGTCTCAAAAAAAAAAAAAAAAAGAGTAACTGTAGATGATTCAGAATAAAAAGCTTTTCAAAGCAGAGTCTCCATGAAATAACAAATATTAAAGTACAACTATTGGCCAAATGTTTTGGTGCACTTTCCTTATTAGTACATTTAACTAAGGAATATACCTAGAGATGACCAAAATAAAAGGAACACTTCAGGTTTAACAATTTTATTTTAAAAAATATTCAAACTCAGACTTACAGAAGTTTTTAATAATACAGTAACCCTGGATTAGGTGCAGTAACCTTAACTAGTTTTATTTTTATTTCTTTTTGAGACAGAGTCTCACTTTGTTACCCAGGCTAGAGTGCTGTGGCGTCAGTCTAGCTCATAGCAACCTCAAACTCCTGGGCTCAAGTAATCCTTCTGCCTCAGCCTCCTGAGTAGCTGTGACTACAGGCATTCACCACCATGCCCAGCTAATTTTTTCTATATATTTTTAGTTGGCCAATTGATTTCTTTCTATTTATAGTAGAGACAGGGTCTCACTCTTGCTCAGGCTGGTTTCGAACTTCTGACCTTGAGTGATCCACCCGCCTCAGCCTCCCAGAATGCTAGGATTACAGGCGTGAGCCACCGCACCTGGCCCTTAACTAGTTTTATAATGTCCAATATTACTTGGAGTCTACTGAGGCCTCCTACTCCTGACTGCTGTTCCCTCTCATTCTCAAACCATGGGGAGGTGGGGGGTAGAGGGCTGACCTGGGGCCAAGCTTTCAGGTCCATAGCAGGTCTGCCCTAATGACCTCCTCTCCTCGAGGGATGCCAGATAGGATATGGTAGCTCAGAGAGAAAACTTCAATACAATATCAAAAATGGCACAATTTACTTTAAGAAGTTATATTCTATACAGTCCTTCTATCCAAATTAAAATAAAAAGGGTACAATTTGGGATTCTAATTTTAAAGAAAACCTAAATATTAGAAAATCTAAAACATCTCGCGTGATTATAAGAAACAGTATTTTTTTGCTAAGAAATTATAAGTTAATTTGCTTGTCAATGGACTCTTGATTTTGCTTTTAAAAAAATCCTGATCTAGGGCGGGCACGATAGCTCACGCCTGTAATCCGAGCACTTTGAGAGGCCGAGGCCAAAGGATTGCTTGAGCTCAGGAGTTCAAGACCAGCCTGAGCAAGAGCGAGACCCTGTCTCTACTATAAATAGAAAGAAATTAGCCAAACAACTAAAAATAGAAAAAATTAAGCGGGCGCAGTGGCACGTGCCAGTAGTCCTAGCTACTAGGGAGGCTGAGGCAAGAGGATCACTTAAGCCCAGGAGTTTGAGGTTGCTGTGAGCTAGGCTGATGCCACAGTACTCTAGCCCAGGCAACAGAGTGAGATTCTGTCTTAAAAAAAAAATCCTGATCTAGGCCAGGGTGCGGTGGCTCAGGCCTGTAATCCTAGCACTCTGGGAGGCCAAGGCAGGAAGATCACCTGAGGTCCAGAGTTCGACACCAGCCTCAGCAAGAGTGAGACCTCAGTTTCTACTAAAAATAGAAAAATATTAGCCAGGCATAGTGGTGTGCACCTGTAGCCCCATCTATTTTGGAGGCTCAGGCAGGAGGATCCCTTAAGCCAAGGAGTTTGAGGTTGCTATGAGCTAGGCTGATGCCACGGCACTCTAGCCCAGCAACAAAGCAAGACTCTGTCTCAAAAAAAAGTCCCTGATCCATGCCAATCTAGGCTCACATACCATTCTTCTCCTGTAATAGTCTAAAAAATGCAGAATGATATTCAAGGCAGGATCTTTTAGAGATATTTTACAGAGCTCTAGAACATTTCATAGAGATCCAGAAAAAGCTGTCTCCTTGTAAGGCAGTAATGTTAAAAACCTTTGTGGTTTGGTGTCTTTCTTAAGTAATTTAGAGATAAGTAAAATTCTATTCTGTCGGCCGGGCGCAGTGGTTTACGCCTTTAATCCTAGCAGTTTGGGAGGCCAAGGCAGGCGGATTACTCGAGGTCAGGAGTTCCAAACCACCCGGAGCAAGAGCGAGACCCCGTCTCTACTATAAATACAAAAAAATTAATTGGCCAACTAATATATATAGAAAAAATTAGCCAGGCATGGTGATGCATGCCTGTAGTCTCAGCTATTGGGGAGGCTGAGTCAGAAGGATTGCTTGGGCCGGGCGCGGTGGCTCAAGCCTGTAATCCTAGCTCTTTGGGAGGCCGAGGTGGGCGGATCGTTTGAGCTCAGGAGTTCGAGACCAGCCTGAGCAAGAGCGAGACCCCATCTCTACTATAAACACAAAGAAATTAATTGGCCAACTAAAATATATATAGAAAAAATTAGCCGGGCATGGTGGCACATGCCTGTAGTCCCAGCTACTCGGGAGGCTGAGGCAGCAGGATTGCTTGAGCCCAGGAGTTTGAGGTTGCTGTGAGCTAGGTTGACGCCACGGCACTCACTCTAGCCTGGGCAATAAAGTGAAACTCTGTCT